>QMIH01001542.1:78280-103229 GCA_003987875.1 Clarias batrachus | reverse complement strand
TTTACAGCAAAATTAGTCACAAAATATAATAATAATAATAATAATAATAATAATAATAATAATAATAATAATAATAATGCATTATTATGGCACTGTGCAAAAGTTTGGGCACCCTAAGTGTTCCAGAGTCTCAGATTCTTTTTACAAGGTTTCAGACCTTAATCAGCTCATTAGATCTGATGCAAGGCAACAGCTGTCATTAGTAAATACCAATTTTGAAGCTTTACAAATACTTTGACTCTTCAAACCTTGTGCACACACTTGCGGACACTCAAAAACCATGAGTGTTTAGCAGCTAAGCAGCTGTGTAAGACTCTGTAAGAAACTGAAAGTTATTGATGCCCACAATGCAGGAGAAGGCATCAAGAAGATAGTGTTGTCAGCTTGCAGATTCCAAAGTGAGAAATGTAATTAAGAGATGGCAGTTCTGGGGAACTGTACAGGTCAAGCTCTGGATCTGGAAGGCCAAGAAAACTCTCGGAGAGAACTGCTCGTATGCTGATCAGAAAGACAAATCAAAACCCCCATTTGACTGAAAAAAACCTGCAGGAAGATTCAGCAGACTCAGGAGTGGTGGTGCAGCGTTCCACAAGACCTTCATGGAAAAGTCAGCAGGAGAAAACCTTACCTGCGTCCCCATCATAAAATCCAACATCAGATGTATGCAACAGAAAATCTACAGAAGCCTGATGCGTTTTGGAAACAAGTGCTGTGGACTGATGAAGTTACAATAGAACTCTTTGGCTACAATCAGCAAAGGCATGTTTGGAGCTGCATTTCATGAAAAGAACTCCTTGCCAACTATTAAGCATGGTGCTGGATCTATCATGCTTTGGGGTTGTGTTGCAGCCAGTGGCACAGGAAACATTGCACGGGTGGAGGGAAGAATGGATTTGACTAAATACCTGCAAATTCTGGAAGCGAACATCACACCATCTGTAAAAAAGCTGAAGCTGAAAAGAGGACGTCTTCTACAACAGGACAATGATCCTAAACATACCTCGAAATCCACTATGAAATACCCCAAGAGACGCAACCTGAAGGTTTTGGAGCGGCCATCACAGTCCCCTGATTTATACATCATTGAAAATTTGTGGGTAGATCTTAAAAGAGCTGTACATGCAAGACGACCAAAGAATATTACAGAACTAGGAGCCTTTTGCAAGGAAGAATGGGAGAAAATCCCAAGTACAAGAACTGAAAAACTTTTAGCGCAGGGGTCTCAAACTCAGTTCCTGGAGGGCCGCAGCCCTACAGAGTTTTGTTCCAACCCTGCTCCAACATACATACCATGTAGTTTTCAAATAAGCCTTAATGACTTGTTTAGTTGGATCAGGTGTTTTTAATTATGGTTGGAACAAAACTCTGTAGGGCTGCGGCCCTCCAGGGACTGAGTTTGAGACCCCTGTTTTAGCGGCTATAAAAAGCGTTTGCAAGTTGTGATATCTGCCAGAGGAGGTGTTACTAAGTCTATCCAATCCCTAATTGGACTTCGCTAGTTCTTAGATGTGGGATAAAGCCACAATCAATAGAATTTGTGTGTGTGTGTGTGTGTGTGTGTGTGTGTGTGTGTGTGTGTGTGCACAATTATGTGTTTTACAGTGTACCCTACAAGGAGTCAGATAATGAGACTGCAGGTGGAGTCTGATGGGAGTGTGTTTGATCCTGCTGAGCAGTCAATTATTTTAGACCAAGTGAGTCATAAGACGCTTCTAAAATTGTAACATTTTATGTCAAATGTTGCTGTTTAATTTTTTTTGTCCTCAGTTATTCGACTACTTTGATTAATTCTTGGCTTTTCTCTGACATGTACAGTATTTGTTTAATTTCTTCACTACTTAAACCGTGATTCTGATTTTCAGATCAAGCAGAAACTGAAGGAAAATGGCATGTTGGCAAACACCACAGTGAACTGGAGTGTGCAGCCAGACGGAAATATCTTCCACAAAAAAATTGGTGATATGTAATGGCTTAATTGAGAGTGTCCAAATTTAGGACAGTTTGTAATTCACAAGCACCAAAGCATACACATTAAGTAGAGGAATATCCTTGTCATTTTATTACTTTGTATGTAACTTGCCCTGTTTGACTTTGCAACTCTAATTCTAAAGTCACATTTAATATTATGGAAAATGTTTAATATTCAACATGTCTAGCGTTTGTTGCAAGTGATCATTGGCCACAGTCTTAAGGAAAAAGTCAAAAAGGGTTTGTTGGAATTCTGGTTTTAGTGCATGAGTGTGTCATAATAAAGAACAATTCTTATATAGAAAATATAGAATTAAATAAAACCTTTAAATATTTAGTTTGTACTATGAACAGTCTTCATAATCTATAATATGCTTTTGGTTATTACAGTAAATAAGCGTACTCTTAAAGTTATAAACAAGCTTTCACATTTTGTTATATTTACATTTATCTTAAATTGGATTTTCTTTTTCCAACATTCTAAACAAAATACTCAAAAATGGGTACTCAACCAACAAGTGTTTGGAAATGTTTGTTAATTTATTTAAAAAATAAAGACTGAAATCCAATTTTCCATAAGTTTTCAGACCCTTTGTTTTGACACTCGCGATTGACCTCCAGTGCATCATACTCCAGTTAGTCCTCCTTGAGATACTAACTTCTCTCTAGAGCTCTGTAGGTGGCTCTTGGACTTCTTAGAGAACACTTTGTCAGTTTGTCTTAGAAATCAAAGGCTAACGCAGTAGCGAAATTATTGCAAAAAAAAAAAATAAAATCAGCATCAACTGGGTGGGAAAAACAAAGGAAAAACAAATCTTATGTAATAAGTTATAAATATAAGATTTTAACTAGGCCCTAGAGAACATTTTGCATTCAAAGTTCATGCACTCAGTTTATATACTGAGATAATTTACGTTGTCCAGGTATACCATAGAAAGAAAAGGTATAAAGGACATGATTGATTGTTTCCTTTCCAATCTAAAAGTTAATCAGAGTTTATCTGATTGGCTGTTTTGTGGAATTAAAAAAAACAAACAGATATAACACTTTTTTATAGCAACTTTTCAAATGTCCATGGTGGGGTAGAAGGTTGGAAAAACATGTAATACTGGCTGTGTTATTCTATGTGTTATTGTGTGATAGAGTCCTTCTCTAAATTGTTGGAGCTATTGGTTGGCCACAGATTTAATGCCATAAGATACAATTTACAGTAAAATGTTGTTTACACGACAACTTTAGCAGCAACATTATTTCCACTCTTGTCTGTTCCAAACACTCAGAACTCACCATCAGCAAGATACTAATCACCGCCCTGATCATCTGTCATCATCTGCACCTGTTCCTCACTGGTTCATGCCTTACGTTAGATGCTTTTTTTAAGCTTGAATGTGTAAATGCTTTGACCTAAGCAAGTTTTCACGAGTTTTACTTTATCTGTTAGATTACTTGTCTCGAGGTGAGTGTACTGAGAATGAGAATGAGTAAAAAAATCAGCAGCAAACATCACAATTTATGGTGCTCCAAAACACCCTAAACGATTAAATAAATAAATAACTGAAAGCAATGCAACTAAACCACTATTGTACTTTTTGTAATTTCTGGCCATATATCAAGGTTAAGTAACATATGTAGTCTCAAAAATGTAACAAGTATTACATTTTGTTGTCTTGCCACAAGGCACAGGAATGCTCCTGTTTGAATTCTTCTCCAAGTAAGAATTTAGAAGACCTGTATAATTTGATTAAAGTTTTTGGTTAACACTTTCTTAAGTGCTTGAGGATCAGATAGAAATGAAAATATAATAATTGTAAATGATATTACAATACTGTGGGAAATAAAAACAGCTGCTCTTAATGTTACTGGAAAAAACAACAACAACAAGAAATCAACTCGGAAACTGAAATGTGGGAAGTGCACAATTACAAAAGCAGAATAAAAACAATAATGACATTAGTGCTGTTCAAGTTAGTAGTGTTTCATTCATTGTTTTTTTTAAAGATGAAAAACGATTATGGCAGACGATTAAACTAATTGTGCTTGCAATTTATTTAAAGACTTACAGGGATGTCACAGTGAGATAAAAGAAAATACAGAGTGGATAGGCAAAGTAAAAAAAAAAAGGGCAAGGTCAAAGGCTTTTTTATTTTTATTTTTTATAAACATCTATTGGGTGACACCCATGCATAAGAAAATAAAAATCTAATGAATTAAATAAATAATTGTCACTATGACTTTTTAATTTTTGTTAGTTTATTTCTCAGCATGGTTGAGCAATTGCAACAGTGTGAAAATCAAAAACCTACACTTAAGCTTCTCACTATTTTTTCTCTGTTTATAGGGTTGTGTTTGATGTTTGATATAATAAGAATTGAAAATGAAATAAATTGGTTGTATGCTTTTTCATGTTGGTGAATTCCCACCAATGTATCTAAAGAATACCAAATTTACAAGTCAAAAGATGGCCAGAAGTGGGAATTTGCATGTCTTTGCCTCAGGTGTGAATTTGCGTCTAGCGTTAATCTGCTTTTCTGTCTATACATGGAAAAATGCTGTGCAAAAGCCAACTCTTAATTACTCATGCTATTGCACAATTTCTTCATTACTAGCCCATATGTTGTTGAGTTCTTTCTTTCTATAGATCTTATTTCAACACTGAAAACAAAAAAAAAACTTTTTAAAATTATTAGTACCAAAGTTTACTGTTCCAAGTCTCCATAGATTTTGTCCTATTCAAATAAGTAAATGGGCTCAAGCCTCATTAATTTTTACACTTGGTTGGAAAAAAAAAATCTCATTCTTTATGGATATGTGGGTTGGTTTGAAATATCCTTTAAAAAATCCTTCTTTAAACGCACATGTATTTAAATGTACATCTTATTTTCTGTTGTTACTTTTGTGGTAAAGATGCATTACTGTTGTCTATCATTAGTTACCGCAGTACTGAAAGACCCTGAGGAGCCCATGAAGAGAAAAAGGCACAAGTATGATATATATCTAAGCTCACACCTCATGATGATATCAAAGCATATTTGTACATGTTCGAGGGGACCACTGAGCAGAATGACTGCCTGTGCCACGATTTAAGTGGCATTCTCATCCCACTGCTATGAGAACTGCGTGCCTTTGTTTCATTGTTCAAAGAGGAGTCCGAAAATTGGGTGCGAGTTCAATATGGGTGACCATGTATTGCTGCTCCTTCACAGTTCTACCTTTAAGTTACTTGCATGACGGCAAGGACCCTTCACCGGTGTGGAGAGAGTTGGGCCTATCGTCTGCAACAGTTGTACCATATTACTGTGGATCGAATCTATACTGCACCTCCCAGCCTTGGTCTCTTTCTTCACCAAGAACAGGGCCACCATCTCATCCATCACAAAGAAGATTTAACGCTCAATCAGCATCATGAGCTACGGATGATCTCTAGTTGTCATCTGGTGTAGTTATTCACAAATTTCCCTATTGATCCCCAGAGGCCCACTAGCATGGCAATAATCATGAGGTGGACAGCATGCTACCACATGGCATCATAGATGAGTTAACTAGCCCCTAGTCCAGTGCCCAAACCTGATGGGTCGTTCGGCTTTGTAATGACTTCTAGAGGCTAAATGCTGTTTCCAGCTTCGACTTGTACCCACTCCCATGTGTAGATAATCTTGTGGACCAATTGTGAACGACCCACTTCATCTCTATCCTGAATCTAACTAAGGGCTATGAGCAGATAGGTTGGGTTTGGTTGTTGGTGTGCTGTAGCGAGCTGTGCCAGTGGTCTTCTCAGTGCAGGTGCTTCTCATACACACACTGCGCACACCACATACAGTGCGCTAATAGAAGAGTGCATCTAATAAGGAGGCGGGCCAACTGAACGCACCTTGGCTGGAGGCTTAATAGCAATCACGCCACTCAGTGTCTGGCTGGCCTTTTAAAAAGCCTCCTTGGCTCCTTACAGTAAGTTATAAATGTAACTTTTTTCCTACTTTTTTCTTCTCTGCTTCTAGACTTGAGTGGTTCTGAGTCCTGTCTGACAAGAAGAAATAATCTTTTTTATTAAAGAACTGTTGTTTAGACGTGACACCTGCTCCCCATGTGTTCTGTCCATGTGCCAGACCCGTTCCTACATAAATATTAATATAATACAGTGGAACCTTGGATTGCGAGCAGCTTGTTTTGCAAGACAAGCAAGCTTTTAAAATAAATTTTAACTTGATAAACAATCGAGTGAGGGGTATGCGTATGCTTTGTTTGTCGAGGGTCACATGATCAGAACTTAGCCAATTGTGGATTATGGATGATCTCCTCCCATGTTCAGTCTCAGTGCACTGTGTTATAGTAAACAATATCTGCACGCAAGAATGTTGACTAGCGTGCACACTGAGCATGAGAGACAATTACCCACAACTCCGCAGTGCATGCAAGAATGAGAAGAACCATTAGTTCAGGTGTGATCTTGTGACGCTCTGCATCAAAGCAAGAAGTGCATGCGTGCCACAAGATATTCAATGATACTTTGTACTCATATATCAAGAGCCGCTTACATATAAAGTCAGAATTTATGAAAAAGTTTTGTTCATCTTATGGGACACTCACAAACCGGGTTACTCACAATCTGCGGTTACTGTATTTCTTATATTAAGAACAACTGGGGAATAACTTAGCTGTCTTAACCATTTTGTTGTGCATGACATTACTGGACCTGTTGTCTGAGATGTTAATCTTTTTAATAAATAATTGAAATTAAGCATATGTTTATTTTTTATTTTTTTATCTTAGTGAACCCTCACTGGTGTATTTGGAGACTACAACATTTACAAGGCAAAAGACAGTGAAAAGTGTGAATTTGCATCTCTTTTAGCCCAGGTGTGACTTTGCATGTAGACTTAATCTGCTTCCCTGTCTATAAGTTGAAAAACGCTGTACAAAGGGCCAACACACTCTTAATTACTCATTAATATGTAGTTGAGTTCTTTCTTTCCTTACGTAAAAAACATGCATTCACCATTATAAACTGCAAGAACACAATATATACTTTTGGCTGACATTGGCAGTGGAATAAGGAAAATGTTCCCTTTTAATTTGTGTGAGGTCTATTTTGGAAGCATGTGACAATGACAAAGCCTGAGGATCCAAAAGGATCCAAAATGGAAATCTTGATTTAGGGGAGAGTAGGGCACAAATGGGGTAAAAATCCCAACCAGGTTTTATTCCAACTTCTCATTCCAGACATATTTGTGAACTGGGTCAGTATTGTCATAATCATGGCCTTTGCTTGACTGTGATGTGCTTTACAGATGTTCTTTGAAAAACAGACTCTTACACCTAAATCATTCATCTACTAAATTTGCTCTCCTTTGGTTATTTTAGCAAAATACCTATTTATAGATATTGTTCAACATTTGAATAGTTTAATAAAGTTATTTTTCTTTTACTATTAGCCATTTTTTATACCACCAGTCTCCAGGAAAGAGGGCTTATTATGAAAACCTAACTTTTTCAGGGCTTGTGAGTACATATGTGTATGGAAAGTTTGTTGGCCCTACCAGCTCACAAACTGTGAAATTAAATGACTTGTTAGTAGGCAACCTGAGTCAGAAATTATGTGACAAAATTGAGCATTTACATTTTTCTATTCTCACAATGAGAATGCTACTGAAAATTGCAACTAAGAATTTAAGATAAATATTTTTTTGTCTGAAGTTATCGCAGATCACTGTCCTGTTTCTATTAAAGTGTGTTATAGTCAGAGGTTACTACACTCGACTCGTTACTTTATTCTATACCATTTATACTACACATGCAGCCAGTGGACAGACTGCCTACACTGACTCTTTCACTAAACTAAATTGTTAGTATTTCAAATAGCATGGAAGGAGAGCATCCTGAACTATAAAAAAGCTGTCAGTGATGCTAGATCATTGTATCTCTCCACTCTAGACTAGAATCTCTCCACACACTAGAAAATAGCAAAACTAATCCTAGATTTTTATTTAATACTGTATCAAAATTAACCAGGAACACGACCATTGCGAAAATCTAATTTCACTCATCTCTTCTGCAGAATCAACCTGTGTATTAAATCCTATACCGACACATTTTCTCAAGCAGATAGTTCCAGCAATAATGTAACCCCTGTTGAAAAGAATTAAATCTTCATTCAGCAGTTAGTATGTTCCAAATTCCTTTAAATTAGCAGTCATTGAACTGATAATTAAGAAGTCTGACCTCTACCCCTGTCAGCTGTCCAATTACAGGCCGATTGAATGTTAATTAACTTCCTTTTGCTTCATCCTGATAAGAGAAAACTTCTAGTCATAGGACCACAAGCAGCTAGAAGCAAGCTTTTTGATCACACTATAACTTTAAATGGCCTTTCTGTTCCATCAAGTGCAACAGTGAAAGACCTCGGTGTGATTATAGATCCATTGAAACTCATGTAGATGATATTATCAGGATAGCTTTCTTTCACCTTAGAAATATTGCCAAGATAAGAAACATATTGTCACTAAATGATGCATAAAATCTAGTTCATGCTTTTATCACCTCTAGGTTGGACTATTGTAACGCCTTACTGTCTGGTTGTTCAACTAGGTGTATAAACAAGCTTCAGTTAGTACAGAATGCAGCAGCGAGAGTCCTCACTAGAACCAGAAGATACGAGCACATCACCCCTGTCTTATCTACACTGCATTGGCTCCCTGTGAAATTTCAACTCCATTTTAAAATATGTTCTACTTTTGACATATAAAGCATTAAACGGTCTCGTGCCGCAGTATCTGAATGACCTGCTAGTGTCTTACGATCCACCATGCCTACTTCGGTCAAGGGATGCAGGCTGCTTGTCAGTAATATTAAAACTACAGCAAATGGCAAAGCTTTTTTCGGACAAAACCCCAAAGTTATGGAATCGTCTCCCAATGAATGTTCGGTACTCAGTGTTTAATTACAGGCTAAAAACCTATTTATTTAGCGCAGCATTTTTGTAAATAGATTAGCCTTAGGTAAAGGAGCAGATCTGGGGGACTCATGGACGTAGAGTATTCTGGTGAACTGGTATTTTTAGATGCTGTCCTCCCCACTCTCATTGATCACTCAGGTTTGTTGACAGTGAAGTTATTGGTTGCTTTACATCTCAGGGAGCCCTCATGTCTGTGTTTGCTTCTGGCTGCTCCCTTTTAGTTATGCTGTCATTGTTAGTCCTGCCGGAGTCCCTGCTTGCACTCTAGACTCTACGCATTCTACGGATTCTCTGTGTGGTTTGCCTGGGATGCATGTGGTGACTGGGGACTTGGTATCCTGCTTCTGGCTTCTGATTCATCCTGGTGTCCCATTTCTGGCTGGAGATCATGTCGCATGGATTCCCTGTCTGCCTGGCATACGTGTGGTGACTGGGGACCTATGGTTTCCTATGCAGGTATCATTTGTTCACATCCGCTTACAATGCAGTGAAGAAAAGAAGGCACATTTAATTTTTCACATTTTAATATTGTCACTGAACTGAATTGTAGAATTGGTTTGCTAAGCTTCTAATGATTGGAATATTTACCAGCTGAAGTTTATTGTCTTTTTTTACGTTATAAAATGTCATGCTGAATGCCTCGTAGATATGAGTCATTCCCAACAAAGAAGTCATGGGCTGATGCACAGAATTACAGCCGGGTGATGTACACTGCATTCATCTTGCCATCAATTTTGACTAACATCCCTGTGCCACTGGAGCTCACACAGCTCAAAAACATGCCTTACAGCAACACCACATACTTTTCACTGTAGGCCTTGTTGCCACCTCTGCAAACATAAAGTTAAATTTTGGTCTCATCAATTCAAATGACTAATAATATATGTAGCTGAGAAAAAGTACACATTATGCCTTGAGGCACCCAAGGCATGCCTCAAGGCATAATGTGTACTGGTACTCACCTGTCCAGCAGAGGGCACTACTGCCTGAGTTTTAAGCTGCTATAGTGCTATAGTGACTATTCCACATCTAATTATCTAATTCTCAATACTCTTATTACAATGGACTTATGTTTACCTGTTTAAACTCTGACTTGGGACCAATCTACAGCTTTATGAGTTATGTATTTCCAAGTTGGTCTACAAAATGAAAAGGGAGAGATTCACAAAAAACAATAATTTAAACTTCTAGGGGTCCACCCTGGGGGCCAATGCATTGCAGGGCACACACACTCACATGCTCATTCACACACTACAGACAATTTGGGAATGCCAAATGTCTTTGGACTGTGGGAGAAAACCTGAGTACCCGGAGGAAACCCACCAAGCACGGGGAGAGAACATGCAAACTCCATGCACACAGAGTCGGGAATCAAACACATACTCTGGAGGTGCAAGGCGACAGTGCTCACCACTACACCACCGTGCCGCCCTAATAAACACAAAAATACATAATTTGTTCATGCAGTTTGTTCTTTTAACCAATAGAGGGCACTCATTGAGATAAATTACCATTCCAACTTTCCTTACTTAATACTAATCTTGCACAAACTGCTCATTTGTAAAATGCCATATATCACATGAAAAATTAGACCTATAAACAAAGCATACTTGTGATAATCTGAATAATCTATCGATAAAACATTCCTCTCTGGCTGTACACCTACTGTATATCCAACACAACTCCTAAAATGTGACCTACAGAACTCCTTAAAATCCCAAGATTAGCTAAACATTTAGTTCATCATTCAGGTCATCATGATACAGCACCTGTTACTGGCTTACTCCTCTTTGATGTTTCTGTCTCTTTGGCTGTTATCTTGGGACACTTTACTCCAGCCGCCACAAGAACGTCCTACCAGGGAAATTCCCAAAGTGTCAACACTGTCCTAGGTGACACTGATTTTCCTATGTAAAATAAGTCTCTCTGTTTTTATAGTTGTAAGATTCCAATGTGAAGTCTTGTTTTAACTGTTAATTCAACACTGGAGAAAGTTTTTTTTTTTTTTTTTTGCAAGAAAATGTAATCAAATAGTCGCAATTTTCTTCCCCTAGAAGAACCAAGAAGAGCCAGCCCTAATTTTAAAAAGCAGGCATACACATACTGTGCATGTATTCAATTCAATTCAATTCAATTCAATTAAATTCAATTCAATTCAATTTTATTTATACTGTATACTGTAGCGCTTTTAACAATGTTCATTGTCTCAAAGCAGCTTATTAACCAAAAAAAGTTTTTAAAGAAAATTTATGGAAGTGTGTATGTGTGAGTAAAATGTGTCTAGATAATAATGAGATGAATGAGTGAATGATGAATAAAATGTTCCTGATGAGCAAGCCAAGGGTGACGGCAACAGCGTCAAGGAAAAACTCCCTGAGATGGCAATAGGAAGAAACCTTGCGAGGAACCAGACTCAACAGGGAACCCATCCTCATCTGGAATGATACAGAAATCATATAACATCATGTGTGTCCTGCAGCTGAAAGTTCAATAGTTCACTGGGAGCTCAGGAGAAGCGTGTGTAGCTACAACCATCATAAAGCAGAATCCAGCTGGAGCAGGTCCTTCTCTGGATGACTCAGGATGCTCGCAGGGTTGGCCTCTGTCTACCAAAGCTGGAACAATCTCCAGATGCCTCGGGATGGGTAGAAAAATAAAGAGCAGGTGAAAAAAAATAGTGCAATTGCCATTCAGGATAGATGTACTGGAGTATGAGGTTATGGTATGAGTTAATCTGGTGTACACCAGATTAAAGAAATGCATCTTGAGTCTATCTGATTCTTAATACATGACCATTCCTTTGCAACTTTGCAACGAGAGGGGAAAACACGCTGGACCTTGTTTACACAAACATCTCCAGCGCATATCGGGCAGAGCCCCGCCCCCACCTCGGCTACTCAGACCACATCTCTGTTATGCTAATTTCAGCATACAGACCACTCGTCAGGCGTTCAAAACCGGTTCTGAAGCAGGTGAAAACCTGGCCAGCAGGAGCCATCTCTGCTCTTCAGGACTGCTTCGAGAACACTGACTGGAACATGTTTAGGGAGGCTGCGACTTACGGCGACTWSACCGACTTGGAGGAGTACACGTCATCAGTGACCAGCTACATCAACAAGTGCACTGATGACGTCACTGTCTCCAAGAAGATCATCTTGCGCCCAAACCAGAAACCGTGGATTACTGCAGAGGTGCGTGCACTTCTGAGAAACTGAGACTCTGCCTTCAAAGCAGGAGACAAGATGGCCCTTAGAAGAGCAAGGGCCAAACTTTCTCGGGTCATCAGAGAGGCGAAGCGTGCACACGCCCAGAGAATCCACAATCACTTCACGGACAGCGGTGACACAAGCCATCACTAACTACCAGACGACATCACTTACCTGTGACGATGACGGCTCCCTTCTGGATGTGCTGAACAATTTCTATGCTCAGTTCGACAGGCAGAACGACGTGGTGGCGAGAAAGACCACCCCTCATCCGAACGACCAGGTGCTGTGGCTCGCTACAGCTGATGTGAGGAAAACTCTACACAAAGTCAACCCACGTAAAGCTGCTGGGCCAGACAACATCCCAGGCAGAGTGCTCAGAGAATGTGCAGAACAGCTGGCAGATGTTCTCACAGACATCTTCAACATTTCTCTGAGCAGCACCGTCGTTCCCACATGCTTCAAGGCCACCACCATCGTCCCATGCCGAAGAAGTTTTCTGTATCCTGTCTCAATGACTACCGTCCACCATCGACTACTGCACTTACACCCATCATAATGAAGTGCTTCGAGCGGCTCATCATGAGACACATCAAGACCCTGCTGCCCCCCTCACTGGACCCACTGCAGTTTGCTTACCGTTCTAATCGCTCAATGAACGATACCATCTCCAACACACTCCATCTGGCACTGACACACTTGGACAATAAGGACACGTACGTTCGAATGCTGTACATAGATTTCAGCTCAGCATTCAACACTATCATGCCCCAACAACTGAGCGGGAAGCTGAGCCTGTTGGACTTAAAACCTCCCTCTGTAACTGGATCCTGGACTTTCTGACCGGAAGACCTCAGTCAATATGGAACAGGAACTACACCTCCAGCACCACCACACTGAGTACTGGGGCCCCAAAAGGCAGTGTGCTCAGTCCCCACACTGCTGACTCACGACTGTGTAGTGACACATAGTTCGAATCACATCATTAAGTTTGCTGATGACACGACCGTGATGGGTCTCATTAGCAAGAACGACAACTCAGCGCACAGAGAGGAAGTACAGAGGCTAACGGACTGGTGTAAAGACAACAACCTGTCTCTGAATGTTGACAAGACAAAGGAGACAGTTGTTGACTTTAGGAGGACACGAAGCGACCATTCTCCGCTGAGCATCTATGGCTCCTCGGTGGAGATCGTCATAAGCACCAAATTCCAAGGTGTCCACCTGGAGAATGACCTCACCTGGTCCCTCAACACCAGCTCCCTGCACAGAAAGCCCAACAGTGTCTCTTCTTCCTGAGAAGGCTGAGGAAGGCCCAGCTTCCACCACCGATCCTGACCACCTTCTATAGAGGGACTATCGAGAGCATCCTGAGCGGCTGCATCACTGTCTGGTTTGGGACCTGCACCACATCGGACCGCAAGATCCTACAGCGGATAGTGTGGGCAGCAAAGAAGATCATCAGGGTCTCTCTCTTCCCTCTATCAAGGACATCTACACCACACGCTGCATCCGCAAAGCCACCAGCATTGTGGYTGAYYKGWCACAYMCMTCACACWCACTCTTCACCCTCCTGCCATCTGGAAAAAGGTACCGAATCATTTGGGCACTCACATCCAGACTGTGCAACAGCTTTTTTCCACAAGCCACCCATCACCTCAACAATAAGGGTCTAGACTGATAAATACACACACACACACACACACACACACACACACACACACGAACACACAATCACTCAGCTTAACTCAACTACCTCAAAACATTGAGACTGGACTGATTAATCAACACAAGCGCAAACACACTGATCTACACTACCAGACTATTGTACACACCAACCTGTAAATGCTCTTTTACACAATATTCATGACTGGATTACTTTTTGCACTAACTTTTTTAATTCTTGCTACTACGTTAAGGAATATTTACTGTTTCTCCACCACCACAATTCACCACCTCAAGACTACATAGTATTATGTAATGTCGTGTTTGTCGCACTGTCACTTTGTTGCTCTTGTTTACATTTGCACATGCACTTTATATTGTTTGTTGTCTGTATTTATAAAAAATAAAAATAAAAACGTAGATAGTCTTCCTCTCTGAGTTGGTTAGTTAGTTTTTGTTAATTTACGTTGTAAATTTATGTTGTCAGGACAATCTGTCTTGTCTCCGCTAGCCAACTAACTAGGTCTGTCTCTTAGTTAGCTAGTTTAGTCTTTCTGTTAATCTATGTTGTAAATGTATGTTGCATGTAGCACCCTGGTCCTGGAGGAGCGTTGTTTCGTTTCACTGTGTACTAACTGTATATGGTTGAAGTGACAATAAAGCCTACTTGACAATAAATTGAACTTGAACTTGAACTTAAAAGCAACCTGGTGAACCCATTTATTTCATTCATTTGAATGCTCACTAACAAAGCACACACATCAACTCTAAAACAACAACAACCTAAAATTAATAGGAATAAGAGGCCATGATTATACTGCATAAATATTATTTAGTACTATGCAAATTGCAGATTCTGTGGCATCATTAAAAAGGTGTTGTGGTCAGATGAGACAAAAAAAAAAAACATTATTAGGCCATAACACCAAACGATATGTCTGGCGGAAATCCAATACAGCTTACTATTCAAATAACACCCTTCCTACAGTTAAGCATGGAGGAATAACAATCCTGTTATTGAACATTTCTCTACAGCAAGGAAATGCTGTATTCTTGAGCAAAATCTGCTGCCCTCTGCCAGAAATTTGTCAATGTGAAAAACGTTTATCTTTCAACATACCTGTTTCAAGTGGCCTTAGAGTCTGCAAGGTATGTCAATCAAACGTTTTTCTTGAAACCCTCCCTTTTTTACCCTCCTCATTTTTGGAGAATTAGTGATACTGTTGTTACATGCACACAACAACCATTCTTTGTCATGAATTCCTGCAAATGCTTCAAAATTGATGTAGGTCTCTTGGTAGGCTCTCTGACCAGTTTCCTTAAGCACACAGCAAAACTGTGAAAAGCTTTTTATGTCATTGAGAAGGTGATTAGCTTCACCTGGTAGAGGAGGGGGTAAACTTATTCATCCAGTGTACCGTATCGTTGTGTTCTTACATAACCCATTGGAAGTTGGTTGTGCAGACAATAGTTACTTTCAGATAACGTTTTTGTATATAAAACAATATTGAATTAAACGTAACTGGAGTTACTGTATGGTGTCTCTGTCCTTGTTCAACACTTACAGTATCTGGGAGACTTTTGACTCCTTTTAAGGAATAAGTTAAAATTAGAGTTTGGGGTCAAAATTCCTAGGTGGCATAGATGTGCTCCTATCCTTTTTATTAGTTGTCAGAATTGTCTTGGAATGCTTCTAGTTCACAATGGACAATCCTTACAAGAATGTCCCAAATATCCAAATGACCAGCCAACATTGTCTTAGGTGACACTTATTCTTCTACGTAAAACTTTGCTTTTATAGTTGTAAAATCCCAACATGAAGTTTTGTTGTAAATATGAATCCAACACTGTAGAAATATGATACTTTTTATTTACAAATAAATGTATTAAAATAGTAACAATGTATTTGTTTTGTGTATGTGCATTGTACTGTGTGTAAATATCTAGCACTGATTTATTTATTTATTTATTTTTGGCCTTTAATAGATATTTTACATCTTCTTTTGTGATAACAATACGCTGTTGTCTCATAATTGTTGACCCATAATTTTTAAATAATAACAATTAAATTGCCCTTTGGTTCACTAATGTGCTTGATTTCATATTATTGCCCTAAAATCATGCTTTCGTTAATACAATGAACCATTGAAGATTTTATAAAGCAGCCATGCTAATACTGTTCATATTGAAAGTTATATCTAAACATTAGCACATCGCTGTTCCACATCAAAAGCAGCCTCAATGCTGACACGTGAGTTTGATGGATCAGCATTTGGTTCTGCTTAAATAAGGAGTCTGGTGTCTAAAGAATGCTTGAAGTGATATGAAAATCAGCCGACGTCACAGGATAATTTTCCAGGTTGATTAGGAGCTGAACTGAACAAGTAAGTGTTTGAGAAAGTTGTGTGCAATCAGTGAAGATCTAACACCAGCCTTTGGATTGTCATAATACAGGTATGTTTTAATGCTCAGTGCTCATCTTTACAATCAGAATTGTAAAGATGTAAACATTTTCACAACACATTGATTTAAATTAATTTAAGGAAACATGTATTACTGAATTGTATTTTGTATAGGATAACAAAAGAACAAATGTGCTGGAGTGGTATAAACAGATTTGATTATGTATTAAAAATCATAATATTGTGTTAAAGGTTTGTCCATGTTAAGTCATTTGGAGACAGATGCAAATGTAATATATTTTATTTAGAGTTCAGCAGATGTGAAGAAATAACAGGGACTATATAACACAGAGTAGACAAACATGAAATAAACATGAACATGGCATGAATTACACAATAAAAAATGCCACTATTTACAAAGGACACTATACAGATGTGATTAAAATCCAGAGGTGGAAAGAGTTATAAACTTTTGTACTCAAGTACTGTTACTTCAGTGACATTTTACAGAAGTACAAGTAAAGTTACCATTATAAAAATCTAATCAAGTAAAAACAAAAAAGTAGCTCAGTAAAAAATTACTAAAAAGTAAAAGTTACCGAGTTACTTTTTGAACAGCGGGGATTTAATCTTAATTTAAGGAACACATTTGCATAATAAAGCTGTTGCCTTTTTAGTGCTTGAAAAAAGCGTTCGCAAAGTGGTTGCTTAAATATGGTGTGACACTTTGAGCCAGATAGCCGAGGGAAAAAGAGCTCAGAGCCGAGAATAACGTTCAACACAAAACCTTTAAAAAACAAAGTAAAAGTAAAAAAAAGGGTAAAAGAATAGAGTGTTTTGGGGGTGAGCAGCACACCTGAGCTCCTACTCTGTTCTCTCCTACTCACACACACACACACCTCCACAGCGCACACACTGGGGGAGGGCCGGTACAATGACCAGGGTTTTGTTTCATAATTTGATCGCATTTTGCTTTCAGCTGGGTCGCATCACTGCCAACTGTTTTGTCTTTCTCCATCGTTCTTGTGAGTTCGGCGTGTTTGTTCTTCCAGCCCATCAATCAGTCAGTGCAGTGGTTTCCGGGGTGCAATTTTGTTCCCATCCCCATTGCATTATTTTTATTATTTTCATTTTCATTCATTTATTTTTTGCTCCGTAGCAAATGTGATTAGAAAATAGAATGAAGTACAATACTTCGAACAAAACATACTTAAGTAAAACTAAAATTACAGATTTTAAAACCTACTTTAAAAAGTAGAAGTACAGAAAGTCAACGATTCAAGTAAAGTAACGCGAGTAAATGTAATTCGTTACTTTCCACCTCTGTTAAAATCCTAGAGCTTCTTTATGTAAAATGTGGTTCAGGTGTTCGCAATCATGTGACTTAGTGTGTGATGTGAACATCTGCAGTAATTAATACTTCATTTACTCAAAATCTGTCATTGCTATCGATGTTAATATGACACCTGGTGTTGATAATGATTGACCGTGATTGTGATTGCACAAATAAATCTCTGTATTTTATTCTTGCATACTTTTAGTTTGTACTTTAGATTGTGATTCGACTGCTTGTCCAACATGAAGCTGAATTTTTTTCTTCTCCTGTGTTTCACTGGAAAAAAAAAAAAAAAACACACTCTTGGTTAATCGATTGCTACTAAAATTAATATAATATTTTATCATCTTATTTTTATTTCTTATTTGATCTATTTACCGAATTGTTTATTAAATGTTTGTCAACTTTTTCAATGTGTTCATAAACCTGTCTACATACTGTATAAAATAAACATCAAAATACAAAATACTGGGTTATTTGGTAGTTTCAGGAAATACTAAAATAATTTCAAGTTTATATATTGTTATGCCCTGGTCTAGGTTGGACTGTACCATAAAAGAAAATAAGAGAAATATGTGAAATAAAGTAATTTACAAAAAGCGGGTGAGACCAAGAATGGTTTGCTTAGTATTTATTTATGAAGGTCAATTTGGAAATGCCCAAAAGGTGGCTAGGAGCTTCGGCAGGACAAAAGAAACACAATTCTCTCTAGCTAGTCCCAAAGTGGAACCAAAAGAAAAGAATAAAAAATACAACACACTAGCCTTTCTCCCACTAACCAAAACCAAACCAAAAAAAAAAAAAAAGAAAATCAAAGAAAATAATGAAACTTCCTATTAAACCACTATATGCAAAAATAAATAAATAAAAAGTTTATTTTATGAAATAGAGCAAACAAAACCAAATGAGGGCAAATATAAAACAAGGTCAAAACAAACAAATGGTCATACACGGGAAAGTCTAGCAAGATACCAAACAACATCAAAAGGGGGAAATCACATCATAGTTACCAAACTTAGCGAAGGGCCATAGATTATATCTTTCACATCAATCAAAAGATAAACAACAAGCAAAAGTCTGCACTGCAATACATTAGTCGGAAGGGCTTAAGTAGGCCTCTTGGTTGGAGGCGGGATCAATGAGGTTATAGCAAGTGAGCAACCAACCGACTGCAGTAAGCAGTACGCTGAAGTGGGCAGGACCTGAAACATTAAGTGAAAACACACACCACCCCACCACCAGCAGAGATGCATGCAAAATACAGATACATACTCAATGTCATAACAATAAATATAAAACATAATATGAAATCACATGATCATAGAGGATCTCAGTATTAGACAAACACAACATCAGACAAATAAAACCTTTTCCCATAATGCCATTATTTAATTTATGAAAATGAAGGAAAAATGTTCACGTGCACTGATTCAGTGGCTTGTAGAGTCACCATTTGCAGCAGTATCTTGAAGTAATGATTCCCTATTTGACTTTCTCAGTCTCTCAAATTGTTTTGGCCCATTATTCTTGATAGCATTGCTTCAGTTCAGTGAGGTATTTGGGAATTTGCTTATGCACAGGTCCTGACACAGCATTTCAATTGAGTTGAGATCTGTACTTTGACTAGGCCGTTCCAAAACATATATTTTTTTAGTTATATTGATTGAGATCTGCTGTGCTCCAGATCATTGTCCTATCACATGAGAGAATTTTGACCAATTTAGCTGTTAGATAGATGGCTTCACATTTGCCTCTAGTAAACTCTGGTATACAGAGGAAATCATAGTCGACTCAGTGGCTACAAGGTGCCAAGGTCCAGTGGTTGCAAAATCAAGCCCAAATCATCACCCCTTCACTGTACATGTTTTTAGGTATAATTTTCACATTCTTACTGAGGGCAGATTACAAGCACATGGGGAAAATGCTCAGTTAAACATTGCTTACTAATTGCCTCTAAAGTAAACTGCAAGATTGGATTTTACATCACTAACATTTCAATTTATCCATTAGGAATATTTACGTATTATTCCATAATTTGCTTATGGAATATTTATATCCAAACAGTCAGTCAGTTGAACTTTATTGTGTGAGTTTAAAAATAAAATATCCCCAACAGGTCTGGTCCCAGCCGCTGTATCCATCCTACAAACAGTCTTTCATAGATATGAGCTGATCATGACACAGATGTCATGGCCCGTTGCACAGAATTACTGCAGGGTGATGTACACAGATCTGGCAACCATCATAGGTGATACAGATTTGCTAAGACTGGATAATGTAACAACAAGCAAAAGTCTGACAACACGAGCCTGGGTCGGATTGTGGAATGATGTCACTAGCTGGCGCTGGTCCTTAGGCGACCTCCCACTGAAGAATGTCACTTATAGCAACTGGTACCCTGGATATCCTACTAATACTGGTGGAAAAGCAGGGTGTGTTTATATAGGTGCATCCTTTTACTGGCAGGATGATGCGTGTACAAACCCAAGATACTTCATATGCTACAATGGTGAGTCAATATCCTGATATTTATTTGTTTCATTGTGGTCTGACAGTTGCTGACAGAGACGTGATCGTTTATCTCCTTTTTATTTACAGCTAATTTTACTGACTCTGCCAAATTCACTGTCATCACTAGTCCTACGCTGCCCTGGCTTGATGCTCGGGCTTACTGCCGACAACATTACACAGACTTGGCCAGCTCTCTTAACAGCTCTGATCAAATCACAATAGCGAAGATACCATACAGTTATACTTCCTGGATTGGTCTATACAGAGACACTTGGAAGTGGTCAGATGGGAGCAATGCTACAGACCTCATGTGGGCTTCTGGAAAACCTGATAACTATGGAGGAAATGCGAACTGTGCAGTGGTTTCTAAGGGACAGTTCACTGATATCCCCTGCAGCACCCTGGCCTATTTTTTCTGTCACACATGTGAGTTCTGTTCTTAATAATATCTTATAATATGAAGTCAGAGGAAACTGAGCCCCCAAAACCACAGAAATCAATTACTTTCTCCCCTTTTTTTCAAAAACGTGTGTGTGTTCCACAGTTTACTCAACGAGGAGTCAGACGATGAGACTGCATGTGAAGTCAGACAGCAGTGTGTTTGATCCTGCTGTGCAGTCGCTCATGTTAGAGCAGGTAAAATCTTGGTGAAAATTCATGTAAAATGCCAGTTAGCATTTGTCTTTGGTGACCTGCTTAATGTTTTGTCATTTTCCAGCTTTTTAATTATTTATTAAATCTTGGCTGCTCTTTGACATGMATTCATTTTTAGTTTTCATGGTTTGAGCTATTAAATTCTGTTTCTGATCTYCAGATCAAGCAGCAACTGGAGGAAAATGGCTTGTGGGAGAACACCACAGTGACCTGGAAGGTGCAGCCAGATGGAAACATCTTCCTCAAGAAGAAGACGAAGAAGAATGACACAATCGCAACTTCTGATTGCTCACCATCAATCGTATAGATTTCACACTGGCTAAAACTTTATTTAACCTGCAATATTTATACTTAATCAGTAGGGGGAGTCAGAGGACAAGAGGATTAGTCTGAAGTAGTGGAATAAATTTAAGCTGCGTTCTAATCAGATGGACGTTCCCTGTGAAGTACATTGCCCAGGGCATTCGGCCATGATAAGTGAGATTCCAAACTGCAGGGAGTAAAACTGCTGAATTCAAAGGGAACTGTAAAGTACACAAGTACACAGCCAGAAGTACACAAGAAAAATAAAAAATCATCAGCCATTGTGCCTTGTTGGAGCATGAAAAAAAAAGGATATTGAAAAATGATTAATATATCATTATTATTAAGGATGCAATAATAATAATAATAATAATAATAATAATAATAATAATAAAAATAAAATCACACAATAATTTTACATTTAATTTAATTCATAAATCCCCATTATTACATAGGCTAGTAATCTGTAAAAAATGCATAATAATATTTTCTCTGTACATCTTATAAATTAATAAAATGATTTATTTACTAGTTATACACATTTCAATAGTGTACATTTTATAGTTGTTTCAGATGTTGATTCAATAAATATTCAATATTTATTTTCCACAGAGTGAAATTTCCACAGTAGCAGCAGCGAGTATTTGAGGTGGTTTATGTTAGCAGGGTAACGCATGGAGAAAGTGATGTCTTCACTGCTGACACTGCAGGGTGTTTTGTATAGTTAAACAGAACACAGTCGTCATTTTAATGCTCTATTTGTAAGATGCCCACTTTGAACTCTGACACTTTTATTTAAAAAAAAAAAAAAAAACAGTTTATCAGCTTTTGTTGCAAGTGGTCAAAGTGATAAGGAGAAATTCATAGAGAATCTTTTCAAACAATGGGTTTAATACTTAATACACCAGTGTGTCATGGCAAAGAATAATTGGTATATAGAAGATAGAGAATGTAATAGAACCGGTAAATACACTGTACACAGTGCTCTGAACACTCATATATGCATTTGCCACAATTACTGTTCTTTTTTTGTTTTCATAACTTTGTAATATTACTCTATAATATTCTTCTATTTCTATTAGTTATAAGTATATTTTTATTTCCTGTATCTTCTATTTTCTGTACTAATAGGCATTAAAACCATGCAATAATGTCATCAATAAACAATTTTATATTTTATGATATACGTTTTAATTTTAACAATGATATAGGTGATATATGTGTTGTCATTCATACCTACACATCATCATCATCATCATCATCATCATCACATCTATCTATTCAAATCCGTCCTCACATCAGCAGCAAACAGAGCAAAGCGAAAAAAGATGCAACAAAACCATTTTTTAGATTCCAAACATCTTGTATGTTTAATTTTATTTATTTATTTTGTGCAAAGACATAATAAAAATCATCTCATCATACCAGAATATTGGGCAGGCGAACAAACTCTGACATCGGCCCAAAGCTGGGCTAATGGGAAGAAATATTGTTTGTTGGGCCCGTGTTGGCATCAGTGGTTAGCCAGTGTCATTTTTCCCATAGACCCTGTAGGCCTATTTGTGGGCCCAAAGATAGGTTGGCCCAATGTTGGTTCAGTAGATAATGGCAAGGTTTAAAATATGAGGGTTGGTTACCAATCTAGTTATGTGAACTCTACAATTTAATGGTGCAGAATGCATTGGGCATTTTGTACACATTGAAACTCTAATAAACACAAAAATAAGTAAAGCCTTTATTACAGTATGTCACATTTACATTACAGCACAGTGAATTTCCTTCTTTGCATATCCCAGCGTAATTGGGGTCAGAGCGCAGGGTCAGCCATGGTACAGCACCCCTGGAGCAGTTAGGGTTAAGGGCCTCGCTCAAGGGCCCAACAATGGCAACCTGGCTGAGCTGGGAATCAAACCACCGATCTTCCGATGAGTAACTCAGTGCCTTTGCCCTCTGAACTACCACTGCCCCAAAATACATCATTTGTTCATGCAGTTTGTCCTTTTAACCAATAGAGGGCATGCATTGAGGTAAATGACCATTCCAACATTCCTTACTTATAACTTAATCCTAATCTTGTGCAAACTGCTCATTTGAAAAATACCATATATCACATGAAAGTATAAAAAGAAATCAGATTTGTGATAATCTGAATGATCTATTGTTAAAACATTCCTCTCTGGCTGTACACCTACTGTATATCCAACATCACTCCTGAACTGTGAACTGTAGAACTCCTAAAAATCCCAAGATTAACAAAAAAATTGAGTTCATCATTCAGGCCATCATGACAAAGCCCCTGTTTCTGGCTTACTCTCTGTGATGTTTCTGTCTCTTTGCCACAGTCCACATCATTACCAGTACACTGCTTAATCAAGGCTGTTATCTTGGGCTGCATAAAGTCCAGCCCTCACAAGAACGTCCCACCACGGAAATTCCCGAACTTGATGTCCTGTCAACACTGTCTTAGGTGGCACTGATTTTCTTATGTAAAATAAGTCTCTTTGTTTTCTATAGTTGTAAGATTGCAATGTGAAGTCTTGTTTTAAATGGTAATCCAACACCCGAGAAGGTTTTTTTTTTTTTTTTTGCCAAGAAAATATATTCAAATAGTTGCAATGTTCTTCCCCTAAAACGTTTAGGTGTTTAAGAATCTAGCCCTGACCTGTTTCTGTCCTTTACTACTCTATTGTTTTGTTGTAAATCCATAATATTTAAATAATCACAATTAAATTGCTTCTAGATTTTTTTTTTTCAGTGGATTGGATTTCATCTTTCTTCCCCCAAATCTTGGCTCTTAGTCACCAAGAAGAGCCAGTCATGATGTTATAAAGCACTGTGGTTGTAGAATGTTATATCAGATTCTTAGTGCATGACTATTTTTCACTAAAAGCAACCTGGTGAACACATTAATTTCCTTTCTGAACTGAAATCTGATGTTGATGAATTAGCATTTGTTTTAATATAAATAAGAAGGTTGGAGTCTAAGGAGTGGTTTAATATGAAAATCAGTCTATGTCACATGTCGTAATCTTTCTAGAATAAATAGGACAGGTAGATCAAACAGATAACGGTTATAGAGAGAGTTGTATGAAAATAGAAAAGATTAAAAACAGAGCTACAGAGGCAACGCCAACCTTCAGATTTTTTTAATAGGATGCCTGCTATTATATTTTAACCCAATTAATTAATTATTACAGCAATTATTTTTCCTACAAAATAAAACATCTACTGTAGTGTAAAACATCTACAAAAGTATTAGACAACACATGTCATGTATTATAGTTCTTCCTGTGCACAAAACAAGTATTGTCACTAATTAGTTTGAGAGAATCTGATCGAACGGACAGAAGAGTTGTGCGCATTATAATTAGCTGATTTAGTTAAAACCTTCCTCTTGTGCACTGACCCGTTTTACTTTTACAAGGCACACGTTGAGCAAAGGGAACGGGCGACCCGGGACCCAGCCGCTGCAGCCTTGGTCAGACAACTGCAGAGCTCATGTACAGTAGCACTCCTTCCACACCATCAGCAACACAAAGAGCATCAGTGCCAGCATCCTCTTCAGCCAGCACTGCCTCAACATCAACCTACACAGCCACAACCACAAGGAGGCCACCTGATTCTAAAAGGAAGAGGTGTCAGGTCTGCACTAGCAATAAAGACAGGAAGCCAACGTACTCTGCTTCTACTGCAAAAAATAGATTTGCAAAGAACACAGTAAAAGTGTCACGTTTTGCCACACATGCATCTAAATGCACATGCATGTTCTTGCACACAAAGACGTTTTTTGGAACTAGTGCCTCATTTGGTTTGATTGGTTTGGTTGATTGTTCGTTGCTTGTTTGACCTTGCAAATCCACATTTTGTGATTTACTTGTATAGATTTCCATTTATATTTAAGTTATTTTTGAAAATACTTTTTTTTTTGCCTTTTTCTTTGTAATATATATATATA
>QMIH01001542.1:54046-69568 GCA_003987875.1 Clarias batrachus | reverse complement strand
TTGTGTACATTTTATAATTGTATCAGATGTTGATTCAATAAATATTCAATATTTTAATTTCCACAGAGTGAAATTTCCACAGTAGCTGCAGTGAGTATTTGAGGTGGTTTATGTTAGCAGGGTAACGCATGGAGAAAGTGATGTCTTCACTGCTGACACTGCAGGGTGTTTTGAATAGTTAAACAGAACACAGTCGTCATTTTAATGCTCTATTTGTAACATGGCCACTTTGAACTCTGACACTTTTATTTAAAAAAAAAAAAGTTTATCAGTTCATCATTTTTTTTAACGCTTATCATTTTGAGGTTTTGTTGTAAGTGTTCAAAGAACACAGTGATAAGGAGAAATTCATGGAGAATCTGTTCAAACAATGGGTTTAATACACCAGTGTGTCATGGCAAAGAATAATTGGTATATAGAAGATAGAGAATGTAATAGAACCGGTAAATACACTGTACACAGTGCTCTGAACACTCATATATGCATTTGCTGCAATTACTGTTTTTTCTTTTTCTTCTTTTTCTAACTTTGTAATATTACTTTATAATATATCTATATTTCTATTAGTTATAAGTATATTTTTATTTCCTGTATTTTCTATTTTCTGAACTAATAGGCATTAAAACCATGCAACAATGCTATCATTAAATAATTGCAAAGATACATCTTTAGTAATGATTTTGTAGCTGTTATAGAAATAAATGTATTGTGATCTTCTACTGATATTTTGATATAGGTGTTGTCTCCTCATTCATACCTACACATCATCATCATCACACATAATCCACATAATCTGTCTAAAGTCTATAATCTATAAAAGTTTTTTTGTTTGTTTTTTTGTGGAAAGACATAATAAAAATCATCTTATCATACCAGAATATTATTGCAAGCAAACCTCAGATTAACAACAACATCCCAGGTAGCACTACTTTGTAGACCCAATGTCCACCCAATGTCCACCAACTTTTGTCAGTGCTCTGACATTGGACCAACATTGGAGCTAATGACAGGACATATGTTGGGCCCATATTGGCATCAGTGGTTGGCCAAATGTAATTTTTTCTGTTGGCCCACTCTAGACCTATTTGTGGGGCCAAAAATAGTTTGGCCCAATGTTGATGAAGTAGATAATTGCAAGGTTGAAAATTGGAACCTGGAAATTAAATTATATTTCTTTAGCTTTGTGCAGTAGGCTGTCTCAATGATACCATCACATTAAGAGCTCAAATGACAGTTGGTTACCAATCTAGTCAATAAATAACATTAAAATAACTATATTTTTGACTTATTGGGTGTTTTCTAAATTTTAAATTTAATCTAAATTCATTGTGCATTGTCCTCAACTGTGAACACTGTAAAACAGGTCATTAGATGGAGGCCAGGTGCTGCTGATTAAATCCTAAAGGAAAGCTTAACCCTTAAAGCTAAAGTTTTTTGCCTTTTTTCTCCTCTCTTCAGATTAATATTCCTCCAAATGAGAGGAATGATACTCAAGGTGCATTCCGATCAGATAGAAGTACCCTGCACAGTATAAGTCACCGAGTGTTCAGCCATGTTAATGTGATTCCAGACCACAAGGAGTGAAAATGCTCTGTTGAAATCAAAATGTAATGGTGTAGGGAACAACTGAACAACAGGTCTTCACTTCACCGGAAAAGAGAATGAAACATCAGTTCATTGTGCTGCAGACAAAATGTCTAGTGAGGAAACTGAGACATTTCTCAGTTTGAGACAAAGGGATGTAGTCATCACTTGGGCAGTTGTGCTATAACATTAAAATAAATATGTAAATACAACAAATTAGGAAAATAAATAATGTTAATAAATAAAACTAAAAAAAAAAAATTAAAATGAGTGCGAGCGAGATGCTTACCCATGGCCTGTCTCTTGAGAACAGTAGAGTAAACTGGAAGTATCAGAAATATATAGTAAGATAAATGCCACCCCTATATTTTTTAATAACGAACAAACTTAGTGTAAAGATAATGGAAAATTATTTTTAAAAATAATTAATAATAATGGGAAAAAATATATGGAGTCAGATGACAAGGTGTATGACGTAAGCAAACAAGATAAGGAAAAATGTAATTATAATGGGAGACAATATTGGTAAAAAGTTGGATTATACTGGCTTAATAATTTTATAAGAAATAAGAAAACAATGTACAGAGGAGGGGGCTAGGTGAGTGCTCCTCCCCTTGCAAACTGTATAAAATGACCGCTGATGTCACAGTCAAATCAGTCTGATTTTGATGATGCATGGGTACACAACCTAGGCATTGCTAAGCTGGCTCACTTGGTTTTATTGCTGCAATAAATCCTGCCTTACTTCATCCAGATCTTTAAGGAGTCCAGAGTCTTTTCTTTTGCTTCTTTTAAAGTTAAAGTTTTTGTATAATATTTGTAATTAAGACAACATTAAGGCACATTTATTAGTGACCCTCCCGACATGATTGCCTTCATGGAGGGCTCCTCCAGGGACCTGGGACCAGCACGGGCTGACAGACCATCAACTTGTGCCTGGCATAAGAAAAGGTAAGCAGAAAACATGTTTGATCAAATTTCTGCATTAGAAGATGATTATGGGTGATTCACCATTCTGAGACGAATGTGCAGCCAGCTATTGAGTAAAATTACTGTAGGTGATTGTGCTGTAATCTCGAGTCCTAGGGCTAGAACCCCTGTGTGAGGTATCGCTAGGAGCAGTACTGCAATCACGTTTCTAAGGGCTAGAACCCATGAAAATGAGGTATCGCTAGAGAACGGAAGGTGATTGCTGTTTGAAAATTCCTACAGGTGGTTTTGATGTTTTCTGGGCCCAGGTTGTGTGATAAAATGTTTTGTTGTTGAAATTGTTTCTAGTACTCAAATTTTTGAAATTTTAGTAAAAAGCGCTTGTGTTGTGTATTGTTTGTATGTCTTGAATGTATGTCTTTTAAATGTGTGTGTGTGTTATATTTATGTGAAAATCTGTATTGAATTTATTTATGTGTGTAAGAAAATATAATGCCTAGTTAGAAAGGACATAGAATTAAAGATAGCCTATAAAGAACCCCCCCTCCCCCCCCAAAAAAAATTTTTTTAAAAATTGGATTTTCGGATTTGCTATAAATAATAATAAAAATAGATAATAGAATATAAGAAAATAGCATATAAGTGATAGATAATATCTGTAGTATTAAATAATATGTGTGGTTGTGCCACACAGAGCTAACTGTGATATAGTCTTCTCAGTGATGTTGTCACGTCCCGCCAAGCCACAGCCCTGTCATAATCACCTGCACACCCTGGTTCCATGTTCCTCCCCACTGCTTTCATTCCACCGCCTCATTCTCCACTCTKCACWCCTGTACTCAATCCATAATCACCTCTCCTCCCTATTTAACTCGCACTCAGACTACACCTCCTCGCCAGATTATTGTGSACTCACCATGTCCAATATTCCAGCGTTTTGTCTCATCTTGCCTTCTCGTTTTCGACCTCGCCTCGTTTCAATGACCACGTCTTTGTCTCACGTCATGGATCACTCGCCATCTYGGAACTTCTCGGTACTGACCTTTGGAACTGTTTCTCGACCACGAGCCTGGATCATGGACTTTTCCCCCACTCTCCGRCKTYGACCTCTGCCCGTTTMACGACCACGAGTAATCCCCATGCGTCTGCATCGCCTGCAAACCTGCTCGAGCTCAAAGTACACACGCCGGCTTTCTGCACGGAGCTCATGCACATCGCATCGATGCTCCGCTTCCGCATTCCACACGAGCTCAATTTACACACGCCAGCTCTCTGCACAGAGCTCAGCCACATCGCGCTGGCGCTCCGCCTCCGCATTCAGTTCAAAATTCATGCGCCAGGACAAGCAACTGTCACATGCACGGATTCCAGCCTGTCCTGTCAAAATGAGCCTCAACGGATCTCTTCTTGCTGCTCATCTGCACTTGGGTCTACCACGGCAGCCACGTCCTGTGAGAGATGTAATCTGTGATGCGCTACCAGACATAGAACTCACTGTGAC
Organism: Clarias batrachus; assembly: GCA_003987875.1. Lineage (NCBI taxonomy): Eukaryota > Metazoa > Chordata > Actinopteri > Siluriformes > Clariidae > Clarias > Clarias batrachus. Next base: position 65,553 of record QMIH01001542.1, on the reverse strand, counting down.
ATAAGCTTCTTCTGTGACATGGACACAAGGACAACCCCAAAATCAGTGGGTGGGTCCCATCCAGGAAAAATTGGAATTGATGAGGCCCAGAGSAGCCAGAGGGGGAACAGATGCAGTACTCCTCAACACTGCATCCACAACAAGAATCAAATGTGATGGTGTCTATAAATAATTCACAACCAATTCCATTTATGATTGACACAGGTGCTACTTACTAATGTATAGGACGTGAAGGCTCCCAGTCCCCTCTCTCAAGCAATACGATAAAGACCACAGGCTTCTCAGGACAATCACAGGTATTGCATTTTACGGAGCCACAAATAATAACATTAGAAGACACAACTGTAGCAGCACCTTTACTATTCTCACCGACTACTCCAATTAATTTACTGGGAAGAGATTTGTTGTGCAAGCTTAAAGCAAAAATTTAATGTAATGCTAAAGGACTGTGTGTAACAATAGGATAGTTCTTACAGATTACTGAAAAACCCAATAACTTGAATACAGTATATTGGCTGTTGTGCACAGGCAAGGGAGCTCAAGATGCACAGAACTTATGGGAAGAGTGCATCCTACAACGATGACCAGATTGTAAAAGAGCAACCTTGCCATTGCACTGTACCATGCACTATGACCAAGGAAGCCAAGATGACGAATATGCACAATTATGGTCAGACGTGATCGAGAACACAGTCTCTGATGTGGTACTAGGAGATATAATCGTAGGCGCTCCAGGAGCAGCCATCAGTGTACATCTGACTGAACAAATAGAACATTGGCATCAAGTACCAAACACACCACCCACATCTCCTTATTAGTTGGAGAAAAGGCACAATCCAAAAAGTTAGGATTAATGGTCAAGCAAGCAGCTGAAGTGACTAAATGGGAACAGACCTCTAATCCTTCTATACATATTTCACAAGATCAGAAATTTTTGAAAATATTTTTTTCAGGAATAGAAAGAGTGAGGGCAACATACACAATATAGATGGGAACATGATGTTGTCAACACACCCTGAGAGGGGGATGTGTAACATTCTGTTGTCGTCGCACACACAAATGTCTGTTAAGATGTTAGAGCAGATAGATGAAAAGGAATCAGCATTAGAGGAAGAACTGCTGAAAACAATTCCAGAAAAGAATATGGACAAGACATTCAACAGTTGTAGGATTAGTTAAATCTGGAGGACAAGCCTTAATAATAATAAGATCAAATGCAACATTGCCTTACCAAAGACAATACCCATTGACAGCTCAAGCTATAGCAGGGTTTAAACCTACTATAGATGGCTTATTGGAAGCTGGAGTATTAACTCTTACTAAAAGTCCTTGTAACGCTCCTATATTTCCTGTCAGGGAGCCCAACTCAGATAAATGGAGACTTGTACATGACTTACGAGCTATAAATCAAATTGTAGAAGCAGAATTGCCTATAGTGCCTGATCCACATACATTGTTGTCCAACATACCAGAAGATACACAGTGATACACCATCATAGATTTATGTTCAGCATTCTTTAGTATTCCACTACATCCAGCATCACAATACTTGTTTGCCTTTACGTATGAGGGACGGCAGCTGACTTACAATCGCTTACCACAGGGATACTGTGAAAGTCCATCAATATGTAACCGAGCGTTAACTCAAGATCTAGCCTCACTATATATCAAAAGTACTATGATACAGTACTGCGATGACCTATTGATTTGTAGACCAACAAAAGAGCAATGTGAAACAGATTTGTTAAAAGTCTTGACAGTTCTAGCCGAAAATGGACATAAAGTTAGCAGAGAAAAGTTGCAATTCTGTGAACAGAAGGTAGAATATCTAGGCAGAGTGTAAAACCAGCACCCGTGAGAGCAATAGTCAAAGTAGCTGGACAAACAAAAAATAGTGCAGTGTTAGAATGGACACCTGAAGCACTAGAAGCATTTGAACAGCTAAAAAGAGAACTCTGTACAGCACCAGCTCTTGCTAGTCCAGAGTATAATAAGCCATTTCATTTGTATGTCTCGGAGCATGGAGGTTTTGCCACAGGGGTTCTGACTCAACAACAAGGGCCTAGTAAGCAACCAATTGCTTATTATAGTGATATTGAAGTACTCGATAATATTGAAAAAGGCATGCCATCTTTCGACCGAGATGTGGCAGCAGCAGCCTTTGCTTATCAGAAAGCCACACATCCTGTTGTGCTGTACACCACCCACGCATTGCATGCACTCCTGACCAGCCCATCGTTTGTAATTACAAATGCTAGAAGAACAGGATATGATGTAATACTCTCTGCACCTGAATTGACTATAAGAAGGTGTCAGACAGTAAATCCAGCAGATCGCATGATGACCCCAGCAGAGGGAGATCCCCACAATTGTCACCTAGTGTCAGCAGAACATCTAAAGACATGCCAAGATTTAGAGAATAAACCTATGTCACACATATATTCTTCGTAGATGGATCATGTTTTAGAGATTGGGACAGCAATAAAGCAGGCTATGCAATAGAAACACCAGATCTAGATGGAAAGACGTTTAGAGTAGTACAAACTGAACATGTGCCACAACCCTGTTCAGCCCAGCTAGCGGAGTTAGTCACTTTGACAGGCGCCTGTAAGCTAGCAGAAGAAAAAGTGTGTACAATATACACTGACTCAGCTTATGCATATGGACTATGCCACTTGTATGGCCCCATATGGGCACAAACAGGCTACAAAAGAGCAGACGGAACACCAGTATTACATGGAGAAGCAATTTCAAACTTGCTAGATGCAATTAAACTACCATCCAGATTAGCTATAGTAAAATGTGCAGCACACAAGAAAGATGGTACATTTGTTAATGAAGGAAATGAAGCAGCAGATGAAGCADCTAAGAAAGCAGCAGTAAATCAAGCAAACATGATGCCAGGATCCGCAGAACAAACAGAACCTAGTCCACAAACAGATAATGAACCAAGTTCACCAGAGTCAAGTGTTGACCCTGATGAAGGGCCAAGTTCACGTTCAAACTCAAGTTCAAGCTCAAGCTCAAGTTCAAGCTCAATCTCAAGTCCAGAATCAGAAGAAATATTAGTACTTATACCTGAAGATTACGCACCCCCAGCACCAGATTTAGCCTCATTAGCAGACATGCAGGCAGCAGCATCAGGTGAAGAGATTCGTAAATGTGCATTTAGGCATATAATGTTCGACTATGTGGATATGGGGGAACCTAGAATACAAGGAAAACGATACATCTTAGTGGTTGTGGATAGATTTAGCAGATGGGTATTAGCTGTAGCAACTGCTAAGGAAGATGCAATGGAAGATATACAAGATTGGGAGGCAGAGCTTGAAGAAGAGGAAGCAGAAGCAGAACAAGGAGGACCATCTCTTAGTACAAGAGCCCAAGTTAGACAGCGAGAGCACAGACGTACCAGAATTGAAACAGCGCATAGACAGTCAGAAGAAGATCCCACACCGAGAGTTATAGAATACTCGGATAGTGATTAAATCAGTTAGAAGTTAACGCTGGCTCAGATAGTGATTAAATTATTTAAACCAGCTACAGTTGAAAGAACATACCCAATGAAGAACACCCCAAGAAATATATTGTGTAGGTTATTTGGCCATAGTCCCACGTGTCACCGTTGTGATCAAAATGGAGAAACCATCCTAGTACTGCCCCCTAAAATGAAGGAAATCAATATTTATAATAATCACCTTCATGATTGGTCTAACTAACAGTTGTGCTATTAAGGGCGAGAGAAACACACTGAAATGGACTGCCGAAGAGAGACAAATACGTTGTGCATTAGCTACCATAACTAGAGCTAAGACAGTAGCTGGATTGAACAGTGGGGAAAGAACAGGATTTTGGGAAGCAACCTACCAAATAGAGGTAGATAATACACAACCCCCAGAAGAAAAAGTGTGCATTTACATAGAAATGAGTAAAAAGGCATATTGGCATAAGGCACAGATGACAGCATTAGATGGACTAATAGAGGCTGTACCAAGATCCAACGGTTGGTGCACATTTGAGAATTCTATAGAAGGCGAAATTAGAGAAGTATGTTTTTAACTATAAAGTTGGAAGGGATTCTATGCAAGAGCACTTGACCAGCCCAAAATATCAGATATTGAATCAGCAACATATGTAACAATAATTCCATAGATAACAAAGAAACCACCCAAAAATCTAGCAGAATCTGACCAAACATGGAAAAATAACATGTTCTTGCAATGGTTGAAATTTACAGCTGAGACTGCATCATGTGTCATGATAGAAGCAATAGGCCTCCACATGTTGTGATAACACATGGGACAAGAGAATGTATAGATAACCCGACATATAGTGAACAACTGCAGCTGAATGCTTTTAACATTCAGCTGCTATACATTATGGCCCTGAATGGATGCAAAATATAAGCAAATGTTCGTATCAACCAGGCCTTAAGATGGATGGAGCTGGGGTACTAGACTCTGGCCTTACAGGCCTAAATGAAAGAGAAGGAGGGCTGTTTGCCTCCAGACGCAGTCTTTTAGAAGGACCAGGTTTGGAGTCATCCTTTCTGACATAAGTAAGATCTTTCTCATAAAGAAACTGCTCCAATGATCCACCAGATCCATTCTGGTGAAAACTCACAGAGGCCCGATCCATAACAGGTTCAGTGGATATGTAATCCTCAAAATGGTTATGTTCTGGACTGTCCTGGCTGTCTGAGTCATCCAAAGGGATGTAGTCATCACTTGGGCAGTTGCGCTTAGCTATAACATTAAAATAAAATATGTAAATACAACAAATTAGGAAAATAGGACAAATAATTAAAATGAGTACGAGAGAGATGCTTACCCATGGCCTGTCTCTTGAGAACTGTAGAGTAAACTGGAAGTATCAGGAATATATAGTAAAATAACCATCCCTATATATATTTTTTAATAACGAACAAACTTAGTGTAAAGATAATGGAAAATTATTTTAAAGAAGAATGAATTATAATGGGAAAAACTATATGGAGTCAGATGATGAGGTATATGACGTAAGCAAACAAGATAAGGAAAAATGTAATTGTAATGGGAGACAATATTGGAAAAAGTTGGATTATAATGGGTTAATAATTTGATAAGAAATAAGAAAAAAATGTACAGAGGAGGAGGCTAGGTGAGCGCTCCTCCCCTTGCAAACTGTATAAAATGACCGCTGATGTCACAGTCAAATCAGTCTGATTTTGGTGATGCATGGGTACACAACCTAGGCGCTAAGCTGGCTCACCTGGTTTTATTGCTCCAATAAATCCTGCCTTACTTCATCCAGATCTTCAAGGAGTCCAGAGTCTTTTCTTTTGCTTCTTTTAAAGTTAAAGTTTTTGTATAATACTTGTAATTAAGACAACAGTAACTAGTGTAGGAGAAAAAATCTCCCACAGTTTATTGTTTACTGTATATTAAAAGCACATATAAACACATTCATCTTGAAAGATCTATTGTAAAACAAAATAAAATGATATTTGCTCAAGCATTGGACACAATATAGTTTTAGGATAACTATTAATAATTATACTCTTTTGTATTCTTTGTTGTACTTTGCCTTTTTTGCACACGCATGGGGGTATTACAATAATAACAATAATAATCATCATCATCATCATCATCATCATCATTAATTCATAGGACTACTATTACCACTACTACTACTACTACTACTACTACTAATAATAATAATAATAATAATAATAATAATAATGAATAGAGAAAGCACAGTCAAGGAAGAATCATCATTGAAGTAGAGAAGCAAATGACGAATAAATACATATCAGTATTTACAGTTTGAGCTTGACACATTTATGAGCTCTGTCACTTGCTGTCAACGGGCACCTACGAGAGATGAACACATTTTCGGCTTCAGTAGACACACAATACCTCAAAATGAAACCCCAAAACCCCCTACAGGTAATGAACGTCATTTACACAGAGATCCCTTTTCTCGAAACGTGCGTTCTTAATGGGCAGATCTGTTTATGTAAAGTATCTTGGTTGAAAAAGAGATCAGCTTGGAAGAAAACTTGGATGTTTGTACACTGCCTTTATTATTTTTCTTACCTCACCACATACACATATAGTGTAGTCTTATACACAGCTATTTCAATTTATACAATTTTAAAGTAGCCCTGCTGTTATTTCTAGAACTTCCCCTCCCACTTCCCCTGTTTTTCTCACCATCATCCGGTTTGCCGGTGTACACCTGCACGGTCCCGCCATAAGATGTCTTCACATCACATGCTGCTCATATCTTTATACCATACTTAGATGGTTTGCTTGGCATATACTTCTTAAATGGCCACCGTCCCCTAAAACCAATGAGATGCTCATCAACAGTGATGTCAGGACCTGGTTTGTAAATGAGTGGCAGACGCTCCACCCACTTCTGCCAAACTGCCCAGTCCCATTGAGTTTGGGCTCTTGTGTCGTGGTCATCAAAGTAAATCATGTGTGACAGGATATGAAAGGTCTGCAAAGACGTTGTAGTGTAAAAAAATGCCTGACCTTTGTCTGCATAAACACACAACTTTTTATTAAAATAATTCAAATGTATTTTATGTGTTTAGATGTCATGCCTATACTGTATACATAAAAACGTATTATATAATTTATAACTAGTATAGATTATTATAGATAATTTAACTATATTACAGCACATACTGTAGCATGTTATGCTCACTCCGTTGAGTTGGATGTTTAAGCCATGAAAATATTCACATAAATTCACTTGAATCTGCTTCCTTCTTCATACCAAAGTGATTTTTTTCTTTCTGCTGAGCAGAACTAGAAACCGTGTTTTTGGACTGAAATTATTGTTTCCTGGCATCCATGTTCCACTCACTGCCCACTGAAACACTTTTTCTTATGTAAAGCAGGGACTCTTTGTTTTAAGAGAGGTAAAATTCCAATGTGAAGGCTTATTTTAAATATTAATCCAACATTGGAGAAAGGTGCTACTTTTATTTGCCAAGAAAATGTATTCAAATTGTCGCAATGTGATTCGGCTAAAACTGTATGGTGATTAAGAACGTAGCACTGACCTGCTTCTGCCTCTTATTACTTCATACAGATCTGTATTTATGATAACAATACAATGTAGTTTCTTTGTAACTCCATCACTTTTAAATAATCACCATCAAATGACTAATGAAGGTTTTCTTTAAATAAGGAGCTTAGCGTCCAAAGAATTGCATTAAATCATTCTGTGTCACATTTGTCGTAATCTTTTGGCAAGGGAATATTTAATGTAAGAGTCAAGCACATGTGAACAAAGAACAGGAATATATAACAAACACAGACATAATTTCATGAAATAAACATGAAAATGGTATGAATGTGTTGGAAGATTTGCAGTAAGTAATATGTGCTTTTTAATTATGGAAATTTTGTTTAGAGGATTATTTGGAAAGTTGCACAATTGCATAATTTTGCATGTTATCCCTACATACTTTTTTTGTTTGTTTGTTTATTTGATTGTTTGTTTGTTTCAGCCTATCATGAAGCTTTTAAAATTAAGAAAAGATGGATCACTTGAACCTAATTTTGATTAAAAACCTGATTTTATTATTAGAATTATTTAAAATCTTGCAAAACAGTCAACAGTGTTTAAACACAGATGTAAATTAGAGACAGATAACCTCTCCCTTTTTGACGCAAGTTTCATTGCATAAGAGCAACAAACCTAGCTATGCTATAATTACCCCATAAACTCTCTCTCCCACACAACCAGTCTAGATATGTTCTTTTTGTCCTATTACTCGGTTGCGTTGTTATATAACTAAAAGGTTAAAAATGTAAAAAAGGTCAAACCTGCAGCATTAAACCTCAAAGATTTATGAAAACATTCACAGTAGTTCTTCATTGAGGTCATTCACCTTGTTTACAGCACATAGTTGTTTCTAATCATGAAACAGTACCTGCCCACTCTTCTGTGATGTTTTTGTCTTATTGTCACTGTAGAGATCATCACCAGCTCACAATTTGGCCTTGGTACACTTCGCTATGTAGCCCATAAAGTCCGGCCATCACAAGAACGTCCCACCAGGGAAATTCCCAAACATGGTCTTAGGTAACACTTATTTTCCTAGGTAAAACAAGACTCTCTGTTTTTATAGTTGCAAAATTCCAACATGAAGTCTGGTTTAAAATTTTAATCAAAAGGGCGCTACTTTTATTTGTCAAGAAAATATATACAAATAGGCACAATGTGATTCACCCCACATCAAAATGTATGTAACAATCTAGCACTGATCTTTTTCAGGCCTTTAAGGCATCGAGTAGATCTCCCCTTATAATAGCAATACTCTGTTGTTTTTGTCCATCATTTTTAGATAATCATAATTAAGTTGCCTTAACAATTCAGAACATTATATCTAATTACTTGAACATGGCTATTCCACACTAAAAAATGAAAAATTCATTTTCTGTGCTGAAATTGGAGATTGTTGGATATTGATTTTTGGTTTTGTATAAGAAGTTTGGTGTCTAAGAAATGGTTGAGGTAATATGAAAATCAGTCTACGTCACAAATGTTGTAATCTTTCTAGGATTAATAGGAAGGGTGTGGTGAGTGGTGAGTAGGTACTGTTTGTGTTTTAGAGAGTTGTTTAGCAAGCAGAGAAGATTTGAAACAGAGCTAAGAAACACCAGCTGTCAGATTTTTACAACGCAGGTATGTTTTAATGCTCATTGCTGTATTAGAATAGTAAAAACATAAACATTTAAGTAACATTGATTTCAATTAATTTAAGTAAACATGCAAAATCAGAAATGTTATCAGATTTTCATTGTGTCTGAAATTTTGTAAATTGAGAAAAAAGGATTATGATTATAGACTGAAAATCATAATATCGGGCTAGATGTTTATGTTGATGTTGTCTGAGTATTTATAAGTTTTATCCCTGATGTCACCAATGATCATTTTATTTAGAGTGAAGCACATGTCTATCATGAAGCTAAATATCATTCTTCTCTTGTGTGTCACTGGTAAGAGATTATTTATAAACTACTATTGTTTAATTAATTATTGCTGAAATTAGCATAATTTTTAGCAAAACAAATCTTTTAGTTTTATTTTACTAGCTTATTTAATAAATCTTTAGCAAATTTCTTCTATGTTACTCAATGAAAATGTTATAATATTTTTGCTATAAAACTGATAAAAGTACAATATTATGATGATTATGATGATGACAATTTTTTTACTACTTTACATATTTTATGTTTTGGTATACTTTTCTGTAGTGGGGAAAAGCACTAATGTAGAAATGACTATTTTCTTTTTATTTAGAATGAAATAAAAATATGCATAATATAATACACAATATATATAATAGTCTATATCCAAACAATCACCAGTTAAACTTTACTGTGTGGTTTAAAAATGAAATATCCCCAACAGGTCTGGTCCCAGCTGCTGTATCCATCCTGCAAACCGTCTTTCACAGATATGAGCTGAACATGACACAGATGTCATGGCCCATTGCACAGAATTACTGTAGGGTGATGTACACAGATCTGGCAACCATCATAGGCGATACGGATTGGCTAAGATTGAAGACAGAAACAAAGAACAAAGGTCTGGCAACATCTGCCTGGGTCGGATTGTGGAATGATGTCACTAGCTGGCGCTGGTCTTTAGGCGACCTCTCCCTGAAAAATGCCACATATATCAGCTGGTACCCTGGACATCCTGATAATGGTGGTGGAAAAGTGGGGTGTGTTTTCCAGTATCCAGGTGTAATTTATGGCTGGATTGATGATGCATGTACAACTAAAAGATACTTTATATGCTACAATGGTGAGTAGTAATGCCATTATATTTATTTGTTTAGTTTTCGTTTGAGATAGACAGATAGGTAGATCGATAGATCGATTGATCTTGGGTTGTAAAATGAATTTTTACATTACATTGTCTCATACTTTCTGTGAAAAACGGGCTGACACGTGCTCAGACATGACCATTTATATTACTTTTTATTTACAGCTAATTTCACTGACTCTGACAAATTCATTCTTATCTTAATTTCTAAAATGACCTGGCTTGATGCTCGGGCTTACTGCAGACAATATCACACAGACTTGGCCAGCTCTCTTAACAGCTCAGACCAAAGAATTATAGTGCAAGTTACAAACGGTTATAGTCCCTGGATTGGGCTATACAGAGACACTTGGAAGTGGTCAGATGGGACCAATGCTACAGACCTTCCATGGGCTCCTGGGAAACCTGATAACTATGGAGGAAATGCGAACTGTGCAACGGTTTCTAATGGACTGTTCACTGATGGCCCCTGCAACAGCCCGAATTACTTTTTCTGTCACACACGTGAGTTCTGTTCTTAATAATATCTTATAATATGAAGTCAGGGGAAACTGAGCCCCCAAAACCACAGAAATCAATTACTTTTCACCTTTTTAAATAAAACGATGGCAAGAGAGCAATATTTTAATATAGTCAACGATATATAATACAGAACTATAACTTTTATATATTCAAATTTTAGTGCAAATAAACATAGAATTCTACGGTATGAAAAATCAAAGTCTGTGTCAATAATCTAATGCAAATTTCATGTAAACAGTTCATTATGTCGTTTAGGTGCTATTATAATACAGTATTCATAAAACAGTTGTGTGTGCATAATGGGAAGGGGAAAAAAGTGTGTGTGTTCCACAGTTTACTCAACAAGGAGTCAGACGATGAGACTGCATGTGAAGTCAGACAGCAGTGTGTTTGATCCTGCTGTGCAGTCGCTCATGTTAGAGCAGGTAAAATCTGGGTGAAAATTCATGTAAAATGCCAGTTAGCATTTGTCTTTGGTGACCTGCTTAATGTTTTGTCATTTTCCAGCTTTTTAATTATTTATTAAATCTTGGCTGCTCTTTGACATGCATTCATTTTTAGTTTTCATGGTTTGAGCTATTAAATTCTGTTTCTGATCTTCAGATCAAGCAGCAACTGGAGGAAAATGGCTTGTGGGAGAACACCACAGTGACCTGGAAGGTGCAGCCAGATGGAAACATCTTCCTCAAGAAGAAGAATAAGAATGCCACAATCGCAAGTTCTGATTGCTCACCATCAATCGTATAGATTTCACACTGGCTAAAACTTTATTTAACCTGCAATATTTATACTTAATCAGTAGGGGGAGTCAGAGGACAAGAGGATTAGTCTGAAGTAGTGGAATAAATTTAAGCTGCGTTCTAATCAGATGGACGTTCCCTGTGAAGTACATTGCCCAGAGCATTCAGCCATGATAAGTGAGATTCCAAACTGCAGGAAGTAAAACTGCTGTCCTTTAAAGGTAAACAGTGTAGAGAACAAGGAAACAAAGAGCCTTCACTTTTCCAGAAGTGCACAAGTAAAATTAGCCATCCGTCATTGTGACTTGTTCGACATGAAAAAAAAGCTTATTTAAAAAGGATTCATATATCTATTATAATTATTGAGGATGTTATAATAATAATAATAATAATAATAATAATAATAAT
>QMIH01001542.1:42374-52970 GCA_003987875.1 Clarias batrachus | reverse complement strand
TAAAAGTTTTTTTGTTTGTTTTTTTGTGGAAAGACATAATAAAAATCATCTTATCATACCAGAATATTATTGCAAGCAAACCTCAGATTAACAACAACATCCCAGGTAGCACTACTTTGTAGACCCAATGTCCACCCAATGTCTACTAACTTTTGTCAGTGCTCATGTCAACTCACTGTGACATAAGCTTCTTCTGTGACATGGACACAAGGACAACCCCAAAATCAGTGGGTGGGTCCCATCCAGGAAAAATTGGAATTGATGAGGCCCAGAGCAGCCAGAGGGGGAGCAGATGCAGTACGTCTCAACACTGCATCCACAACAAGAATCAAATGTGATGGTGTCTATAAATAATTCACAACCAATTCCATTTATGATTGACACAGGTGCTACTTACTAATGTATAGGACGTGAAGGCTCCCAGTCCCCTCTCTCAAGCAATACGATAAAGACCACAGGCTTCTCGGGACAATCACAGGTATTGCATTTTACGGAGCCACAAATAATAACATTAGAAGACACCACTGTAGCAGCACCTTTACTATTCTCACCGACTACTCCAATTAATTTACTGGGAAGAGATTTGTTGTGCAAGCTTAAAGCAAAAATTCAATGTAATGCTAAAGGACTGTATGTAACAATAGGACAATTCTTACCGATTACTGAAAATCCCAATAACTTGGATACAGTATACTGGCTGTTGTGCACAGGCAAGGGAGCTCAACATGCACAGAACTTATGTGAAGAATGGATCCTATATATAGTTTCTGAATATCTTTATTTCACATATTTATAATCAGAAATATCTGTAGATTTACAACTATTCTGTACATTAATTTATCCATCTATGCTCACTTTACACTGTATATTCATGTACATATATATATTTCTTACTGTAATACAATTTATACATAGACCTTACTTCTATCATACAAGTTTTTATAGAGCTGTATATACAGTATGTTTATATTGCACTGCTAACTTGCACTTCTGGTTAGATGCTAACTTCATTTCGTTGCCTTGTGACTATGTGCAATGACAATAAAGTTGAATCTAATCTAATCTAATCTAATCTAATCCTACAACGATGACCAGATTGTAAACGAGCAACCTTGCCATTGCACTGTACCATGCCCTATGACCACGGAAGCTAAGACGAAGAATAAGCACAATTATGGTCAGACGTGATCGAGAACACAGTCTCTGATGTGGTACTAGGAGATATAATCCCCAAAGCCCCATAAATGAATTACTTTGTTTACTTTCTTTTGTTTAATGGAATTGTACAGTATGAAATATATGTTTTAAATTAATAAAAATCATAAAACTCAAAACTCCTGATGTTTTGTGCAAGTAATGCAAGTAAAGTAAATTTTATTTAAACAGTTTATTATAGCATTAAGCCAGCCATCATAATATTCATTGAGATGGTAGTTTATAATTGGAGAAAACTGTGTGTGTGTGTGTGTGTGTGTGTGTGTGTGTGTGTGTGTGTGTGTGTGTGTGTGTGTGTGTGTGTGTGTGTGTGTGTGTGTGTGTGTGTGTGTGCGTGTGTGTTCCACAGTTTACCTGACAAGGAGTCACACAGTGAGAATGCAGGTGGAGTGTCAGATGGGAGTGTCTTTGATCCTGCTGTGCAGTCGCTCATTTTAGAGAAGGTAAAATTTTGTGCAAAGTTTCCCTGTCAGCACTTCTATCTGATGACTTTTTTTTTTACTTTTTAAACATCTTTCACAAAAGAAAAAAGGATAAACCATAATATTTAATTGCTCACCTACAAGTTAGGTTGATTTCAATTACAGACATTTATGTAACCTACAAAATTTATACCATGATCTGTAAAGGGATTTACAGGACATGATTAGCTTAAAGGTGAGGAATAATAATGAGCTTTGCTTTAATGCTCTGTTTGGAACATGCCCACTTTGACAATATATTAGTGTGTCACATTACCAATTACCAAAGACCAAGTCTAGACATGACTGTAAATAAACAGTGTGTAATTAGTGTGTCATTTTTAATTACTGTGTACTGTAGGCATTAAGACCATGCAATATCATGAGCAATTTTAAATTCTTTATTTTTATTTTGTAACCATTATAGAATAAAGCTTATTGTGAGTTTCTGCTAATAATCAAAAGTATACCTGTAAATGTTATGAAGTACCAGGCAAAAGTTCAGAAACACTCTTTAATTCAAAATATTTTGTTTAGTGATTTATTTCTTACACTATTTAAAAAAATATATGTAATTGAGTTATCAGCCTCAGAAATCACTTAACAAACAGCATATCAGATTACAGCCATTATGAAGAGTTTACAAAGCATAAGTAACAGATACATCTCAATATCCACAGTTCACAGGAGATTATTCTGTATTGATTATTCTGTATTCTCTACTGTTTCACAATGTAGAAAAAGTAAAAATAGGAAGGACCATGGAATTAGAAAGCGAGTCCAAACTTTCTACAGGTAGTGTTCGTTCATCCATACCAATGCATCATTATAGACATAATCTCGTCACTCGTCATCATAGACATAAACCTGTCCTCATATCACCAGGAAAAGAACAATGTGTAACAACTAGAGCGGATCAGATCTATTCTCTTAACCAATTTAATCTTTACTCGAGACTTCGCTTATCCTTGACCTTTTTCTCATTATATAGTGAAACATTAACGTCTTGATGTATTTATTTGCTCTGTTTTTTGTGTCATTTAAAATACTTTCCTACTTAAAAAAATCTTTTAGCTGTACAGCAATTTGTTCAGCTTCACTTTTCATAGAGTTTTAAAAATTTGCTCAATTGAACTGCAACTGAATAATAAAAAGATAAAAACATTCATTAAGATAATGCCGCAAAGGTAACTGCACACAAATATACACATGCACATACATTTGCATTGGACGTTTCTTGGTTGAGGCAGATATGATATTTATCTTGATATTCTGTCATACCAGTGTGAGATAATACAATTCACAACCAAATCAGAACACCATGCAATTCAACATGATCTGATTCAACACAATCAGTGAAAACATGGTGTTGGTGCTAAACAGTGTCTCACCTAGCTGAAAAAAGTGACTCTTCAGATAGAATCATAATACACCATTTTTAAAAAAATAATACTTAATGCATTTTAACTCCCTATCCATTATTTGTTTTTTGCAAACATTTATATTTTTATCAGATAAAAAAATCCACATTTGTTAAATACAATTCAATGACCTTTATATACTGTAGTATCCATATCTTTTTTATAATTAAAATCTTTCAATGATCTTACTTGTCAGTCAGATGAAACTCACAAGAAAATACATAAACCTGAAAAAAAGTTTTTGCAACATGAAATTGACATGATTACACATTAACACTACAGAATTTTAGTTTTTTATGCTTTTACCAAAAACCTATTTAAGCAGCAATGATTACAGGTCATATGCTTCTAGATGCTTACAACACTTTTAGTATCAATACTCGTGAAGACATATGAATAATTTGCATTTTAAATGATTATTATTGACAGTGTAATGCTGGAAAATGTACATTTTTGGGGCCACATATAAAAGCATCTATTCAAAAACAAATGAAATAAGCAACTTAAAAAATTTCAGGGAAGCAACGCTGGTCCATGTTGCATAAACTTCTAAAGTAGCTTCTTTGACCACACCCATTTTCTGTATTACAGTATAAGCATAACATAAAAAATAATGAATAAAAATCAGCACCAATCCTGCGTTTTGACCGAGTGCAATTCAGTGAAACACTGATGATGCAAAGGAATGATCATATGTAATTCAATGAGTTTAATATTTCAGTTATTAATTTAATTGAATAAATAATAATAAGTAAAATATTTTATTGATAATTTAATAAATATTTTTTATATTTTACAAATCATTCACTTTTCAGAAATTCTGAACAAGAGTTATCCAAGTTTAAAGTGCAGTACATGTTTATTACACCTGGCTCATAATATTAAGGTTAACAAGAACAATTAAGTGCAATATGAAAAAGTATGTGCTTAACACATTTATTTAGCCTACCTGCTGGTTAAATCAGTGGGAAGCAAAAAACAATTTCTATATTATGAATAAAGGAGGTAACACAATGAGCATGAGTGCCTTTAAACTGCAATTAAAAAATGCTCTGGTGTCAGTTACCAGCGTTAAATGTATGGAGCTGTTAGCCAGTGGCACCTAGAATGAACTTTGCTCACCACTCTTGGGGTTAGTAATACTGGCAGATGCCTCCACAGCATGAGTAATACTGGTAGATGGTCACACCACGTCGCTGCTTCAGGAGACTTATAAGGTCCAGCAGAACAGTTGGCAAAGAGTAACCAAGTAGACGGATTCCAGACATGGAGTCGCCAGATAGGGAGGAGCCAAGGGGAAGAGAGTGAAAAACTAAATAATAGTAAAAATAATAAAAGCAGGAGCCATAATGTGAGCATATATAGTAACGCTGCACTGGGGTGATGACCAGATTATACCTACTGGAGAAAGATTTAAATTACATAATAAGGAGGTGCAGTGACAGACACACAAGCTAAAGTTGAGTAGAAGTAAATGGGCAGAGAAGTTTATCTGCATGCAAATGTGTGACTGACTCTAGTGCCTCAGGTTTGGGGTGACTGTGTCTGTGTTTGTTTTATCACCATCATGTGTAGAAAAACATTTGCATTGTCACTCGGTCCCACATTTTTACTTCCCCTAGGTGGACTTTTAGTATTTTCCCTTTTTTTTGTATTTTTATGCAGCTTTGATGTCAGTTTGTTTGTTTTTTTGTTTTCGTCTAGACCTTTTTTTTTCTTCAGTTTTTAGCCTAAGTCCATTTTATCATTAAAATTAAGCCTGTTTTATCATTATTCCTTTATAGATTTCTCTGTGAATTTTTTCTTCTTCTTTATCGTGATTAATCGACTGATGTAGGCAGCTTTTACATGGTGAAAATTCTATTCCTCACAAACACAACCATAAATTTGATTTTTGATGATTTTGCTTCAAATTCAAATTCTACTTTTATTCAACATATAAAGAATCACACACAGTGTGCCATGCAGTGAAATGCCTACATGACCTCCAATGAGCAGAAGTGTAAAATAGATAAAGTAAAAGTGTATAGTAAATAATTTTACCATCTAACTTGGTCAATCACAATTTGAAGGATTCAGTGCTGGAATCGTGGTCAGAGTCATGAAACTGTCATGACCATACAGTATGTCTTCCTTGGTATTGTTGGGAAAAGGGTCAGTTTGAGAAAGTGAATTTAAAACAGATGAATAGAAAGGTGTACCAAGTTTGCAGACTTCAGATATTTAAGAGTTTTATGTTAAGAAAAAAATAGAAGAATATCATTGATGAGGCATTGAAACACTGAGGTGCATGAAACGAATGTTAATGTCTGGCAGTAATCCAGTCGGTTGGTTGATATAGGTCCCTTAATTACCTGCTTCAAACCAACTTCAAACCGGAACAACGCTGGACAATGAAAGGGTTGACTCCAAATCCCAGCTCAGGCACTCTGACTGCTAGACTGACTCTGCACTATAACCGAATAACAAGATAATCTTTCTTTTACATTTCAACCAGTGACATTGTCTGCTGGTCTCAGGTGACACTTCCTTCCCATGTAAAAAAAAATCTCTTTTGTTTTTATAGTTGTAGAATTTTTTGTTTTACATGGTAAGTCTACACCAAAGACAGTGCTCGTTTTTTACTCCTTATGAAAATACATTCAAATAATGCAAGTACTCTTCTGCCATCTTTGTAATGTGTGTAAGAATATACTCCTGGCCTGTTTCTGATCTTTAATACTTTAATATGTGGATCTTTTA
Source organism: Clarias batrachus (assembly GCA_003987875.1). Taxonomy (NCBI): domain Eukaryota; kingdom Metazoa; phylum Chordata; class Actinopteri; order Siluriformes; family Clariidae; genus Clarias; species Clarias batrachus. The sequence continues at coordinate 47,131 of QMIH01001542.1, read as the reverse complement.
TGAATACAATAGTCTGTTGGTTCTGTTATGTGTAAATAATTGTGATTCAGATGGTGCTACATTTTTCCCAATTGGATGGCTTTTAACTCACTCACCAAACATCTTGCTTTATCATCTCTAAGACAAGCCAGTGATGAATATTGTGATGAATGTTGTATCTGATCACTGGCACACGGCTGTTCAACACTAAAGGCAACCTGGAGAACTTGTTCCCTTCCTTTCTGTGATGATTTTTTTAAGACTATGGGTCAGTAATTATTATTTTTTTTTTTTAAACAAGGAGTCCAGAGTAAAGGACAAGGTAAAGAAATATGGAAATCAGTTTGCGTCACAGACATGGTAATATTTTCAAGTCGAGCACATGTAAAAGAAACAGGTAAGCTTTTGAGAGTCTTGTGTGCAAGCAGTGAAGATTTAAAACGCTATCAAAGAAATTCCAGCCGTTTAATTGTGCAGGTATGGTTTCATGCTAATTGTTTATCATTACTGTTAGAATTGACTACACTAATCTTATGTGTAAGAGTATCACTAGAGATTTTATGGATATGTGGCAACTTTTTATTTAAATTGGCCGCAACATGTCTGTCATGAATTTTTACAGTAACAATAGCTGCTGATCAAACAATATGTCCATTAGGTCAGGTAGCCTGATAATGCATCTGTATGTTCATAGATTGTATTAGGTATGTATCTAACGTGACTTAAATGTTATTCATCCACTTCCATCATAGACACACCAAGGAAAGGTAATGTCAGAAAAATGTTACATCCTTTCTCTTTTAAAAGTTGCAAACATTTTCCTTTGTAAACCTTTGGCCTTATCACAACTTGTCTGGTTAATTACAAAGTCTAACAAAGATGAGGCAGGAATTACAAAGTGGAACATCAGATTAGAGCAGCGGAAGCCTTCCACAGGTCATAAAGCCCAGGTGATGTTGGAGACATAATGGCACAATTTCATGAATTTAAATAAATAACCTATTGATACTAGCATTTAATAAGCCTATCCTTACTTACACAGTTTAAAATTAAAAGCTTTCATTTCTATGTACACACAAACGTAATCTTTGGGAAGCTGTTGGTTCTGGTGGTGTAGAATTCCAGTTGTTCTGTTTTATAAAATGTAGAAAAGAAAATAGCCCATCCTTATATTAATAAGATGTATTGTTAATATTAATTTATTAAATAAAAATGGTGTTTAATGTCTTCTTATATAAAAAAAAACATGGACACATAATAATGTACTTTAAAAAAAAAACAACAGTGGGTAAAACATTGGTCAGTGTCACATCACAGAAGATTTAAGATGATTCTGCAGGGGCTGACGGGTGCTGTAGTCTGGCACTGCTTTTGCTGCCAACCTGACATTTAAAATGATAATGATGTTAACTTTGATCAGATATTTGATCATTTTCAAAGTTACACAAATAAGTCACTTTTGATTGGATAACTATATGCTTTTATTTTGTTCTTAGGATTGTGACTTTTTCTTTCAGTGACCTTTCCTCATGAAGCACAGTGTCATTCTTCTTCTTTGTTTCATGGGTGAGAGCATTTTTATAACCCAATTTATATTTGGTTGTATAAAAAATAAAAATAAACCTATTTAATATACTGTACATTTACAGATGATACTTCACCAGACTAGTGGCGCTATATAACTATAGACCGACGCCTCAGGTCTTAGTTCATTCTCTCAAGGATTAATGAGCTGCAGTTCATTAATAAGACGTCTGGAGTATGACAGAGCTAAAGCCGTTCTGGGAGAACGATGTGCAGGTCTAAGCCACAGCTCCAGGAAGGTCTAGGTTGAGGTTATTGCTCCCAAGAAGGGGCAACCAGTTATTAATTAAAAAGGGTTTACTTACATATTGCACTACAAGTTTTGAAGTTCTGTGAGTTTGTTCAATAAAGAATTTTTTTGTGAATATATTGAGCACATTATAATAGTCAGTACGCTTGACTTCGATGAAGAGCAGATCACATTTACTGATGAATGAATGCAAAAACCATAATTCCAAAAGGTTCAGATATTTTTTTCTTGCCACTGTTTATGTCACTAAACTTATCTCCAGGTCTAGATCATCTGTTATACATGTATAATTCTTTATTTTAATCGTTAGAAATGTACACCAGTTAACTGTGTGAATAAAAAAAAAAGAAATCACCAACAGGTCTGGTCCCAGTTGATGTATCCATCCTGCTAACCGTCCCTCACCGATATGAGTTTATCAATACAGCATTGTCCTGGCCTGCTGCACAGGAATACTGCAGGGGGATGTACACTGACCTGGCAATAATCCTAAGTCAAACTGATTGGATAAGATTGAATAAAGAATTAACAAGTAAAGGGCTAACATCATGGGCTATGTGGGTCGGATTGTGGAATGATGTCAATAGCTGGCGCTGGTCTTTAGGTGACCTCCCACTGAACAGAGTCCCTTATACCAACTGGTGCTCTGGACAGCCTGATAATTATGTTGGACAAGAAGCATGTGGTGCTTTAGATAAATACGGCGGATGGTGGGATGTGCAATGTACACAACTAAGACCCTTCATATGCTATGATGGTGAGTTATTGTCCTTTTAGTTTGATGGCTGTGAGAGTCCGTATGAAGACAAGTGCTGACAGAGATGTAACAGTGTATTTGTCTTTTTTAACAGCTCATTTTAGTGGCTCTGCCAAATTTATCAGCATCACAAGTCTTCTGCTGACCTGGTTCCAAGCTCGAATGTACTGCCGACAACATCACACAGACTTGGCCAGTTCTTTTAACAGCTCAGACCAAAACATGTTGAATCAGTTGTTATCACCATTTAATAGTCCCTGGTTTGGGCTATACAGGGACACTTGGAAGTGGTCAGATGGGACCAATGCTACAGACCTCCCTTGGGCTCCTGGACAACCTGATAATTATGGAGGAAACGCGAACTGTGCGGTGGTTTATAATGACCAGTTCTTTGATGAACCCTGCAGCAACATGTACTATTTCTTCTGTCACACCAGTAAGTATTTTTTCCAGCTATTACTTCTCATATATAACAAATAAAAAATCTGCATGATGTTTTGTGTTTTATAACAATCCCTCATGCAGGGCTTCAGAATGAAGACTGTGTGGGAGTGACCTTATTTGAAATAATGTGGAATTATTGAACACACACAAAAAAACATGAGAGAATTAAAGTTTGTCTCTTTGAGACGAGATTCTCTTTTTACTTTTCTCTTTTTCTCTTGTCTTTGCTCTGCAGTTTTCAGTCGTGTATGCCTCCTGATTACTTTTGTAGTGGCGCCACCTAGTGACTGCATGGTGGCTGCGCATCTGCCCTTACGGAAACTTGTTGTGTAGTTGCCAGCATGTTTTACTGTCCTGTGACCCACAGCGTTTCACATTATACTGTATAATTAAAACTTAAACGATTATAATGTTATGTAGTTAATTACTTATATTGTTATATAAGTAATTGTACAAGTCATAATTAGTTGACCATGAATAGTGTTTGTGGAACTATTATTATTAATTATATATGTATTAATTATATAATTATCCCAATGGATGTTGTGCTGGTTATCAGCATGACTGAGATATCTTCAGGACTTTCACTGCACCCTCGTGCCTACAGCCAAATCACCAGCACAGCAGCACTCAATCTTGTGGGATATTGCTAAAATTATACTCATGAGGATATAGCTGTATAAATTTATCTTTCTCCTATTTTTTCTAAACTATAGTGGGCACATTATAGCATTTTCATACCCATTTTTCTCAGTATAATTCCCATCTCCCCAAGTCAACTTAGAGTCAGGACTAAACCAGTTCATCTTGGTGATAGACAAAAACATGCCTGTTAAACTATATAGTACGGTATATATTCAGATTATTATAAACGCATAAATAGCTAGCATTTCATATCTTAAGGGATTTTACTAATTGCATTGTTGTAGAACTTTAAATGGGTTATTTTTCATTGTCTGTGTGTGTGTGTGTGTGTGTGTGTGTGTGTGTGTGTGTGTGTGTGTGTGTGTCACAGATTTCCCAACAAGGAGTCAGATAATGCAACTGCAGGTGGAGTCTGATGGGAGTGTGCTTGATCAAGCTGTGCAGTCATCCATTTTCGATCAGGTGAGTCAAAGGGTGTCTGTGGAATGCGGACAAATTTTGATTATATCCTGCACAAACTGTATTTAATAATTATTGGTTTCTTTGTGTAATGTATCCCTTTTCTTTTTTGCATTCAGTGATTAACCTCTGATTCTGATCTTTAGATCAAGCAGAAACTGGGGGAACATGGCATGCCGGAGAACACCACAATGACCTGGAATGTGCAGCCAGATGGAAACGTCTTTTACAAGAAAAAAAAAAAAGATCAACTCCAACACCTAAATGCTCAAGTTCAAGTCAAGCAGATTGAAGCAGATTGGCTAAAATTGTTTCTCTCTACAACATTTATATTTTAATCAGTAAGGGGAGGATAAGATCAGCAATACGTAGAAGAATTATATATTATTAATAAAACAAATCATTCCAATAGTGTTTGTGTGTGTGTACAGCGCGCGTGTACGGTTTATTATAACACAAGATTTCAGTTTGTTTTTCAGTTGAGTTGTACCAGCTATAGGTCACATTAAATGTGAAAGAAATTCTGAAATTATTTATCTTGGTCTGATCTTTTTTTAACAACAAAAACCTAGGTTGTGTAGAATTTTATTTTCCACTGGATATTATTTCTTGTGTTTATAATAATAATAATAATAATAA
>QMIH01001542.1:15245-42230 GCA_003987875.1 Clarias batrachus | reverse complement strand
ATTAATTAATTAATTAAAAAAAAAACAATTGAAATGCAATGTAACATAATTGAAGAAGCTGGCAATAACTACTCAATCCATTCAAAATTAGCAAAGTTTGTAATCAATGAAACAGACTGCTGTTTTTTGGACCTTTTCATCTCCACCTTGGTCCTCTTATCTGGATTTATCTTGAAAAGGCACCTGCAAAGACAAAAAAACAATATGATCAGCAATTCTGTGGATAAGCTATATAATTTTTATAATAACAATATAACTAATATGCAGTAACTCTACCTAATGCACACAAGAGACTTCTTTGTCAACACCCATGCCTGTTAATTCTTTGAAGTGAAACCTTATCTCACACATCTCGAACCGTCTAGGGTGGCGAAAAAGATGACTTTTAAAGGAATTGTACTTTGCAAATCTTGATTTGCACCCAACTACACAGCATGCATATTCACTTTGTGTAATTGTTGCTGATTTACATACTCTTTCACCGTTTTAAAAGCAATGGCACATACAGTATAGGACAAGTAAAAGTTTTTAGAACACTGGCCATATTGCAGACTCCCTTCAATATATTCTACTGTCACCTCCAAGTAGGAGTTCCAGGTAGGTGATCTTCCAATGCCTGCAAACAAGTGAGGGAGAGAAAGAGACATAAGTTTGCAGATGCTTAGGTAAAAACTAAATAAGTAACATTGTATACACCAATTACTTTGCCACCAAATGATAACAAGTAAGTCACTAATTCCTAATTAATCAGAAAAAATGTAATCCCTGTAGTCTTCCCTGGTCATATGCTGTATAGTTAATATCTTATGAAATGAATGCGGTGTTCGGATTGTGGGGAAGAAAAAAGAAACGGTGGATTTTTTTTTCCTCCAACGTTTATTTTTTTTCCACCCATGACCACTGAGCCCCTAAGTAGTGTTTTCTGAACACAGAATAGTATAATATCCTTATGCATGTGGGGTAGTTGTATTTTTACTTTCATGTTATTTTATTTATTTTTATTAAATTATTAAATTGCAAACATCGTTTTTTGAATCGTTTTTACATTTACTGTTGCATTTTATTGAACTTCATTGTAATGCATTTAAAGGCGTAAGAGACTTCAAAACATGATGCCATTTAAGTATATTATATGTATGCGTATAACGACTTCCATTTAAGGATTATGGAGCCACTCTGCTCTTAGGAACCTTAAGTGCAGCAGATTTTTTTTTTTTTTTTTGTAACCTTGGCACAATTTTGTCTCTGAGCTCTTCAGGCAGTTCCTTTGACCTCATGATTCTTATTTGCTCTGACATGCGCTGTGAGCTGTAAGATCTTATATAGAAAGGTGTGTGTCTTTCCTAATCCAATCAAAGTCTAATCAGTATAATCAAACACAGCTGGACTCAAATGAAGGTGTAGAACCATCTCAAGGATGATCAGAAGAAATGGACAGCACCTGAGTTAAATATATGAGTGTCACAGCAAAGGGTCTGGAAACTTAGGACCATGTGATATTTCAGTTTTTCTTTTTTAATAAATCTGCAAAAATGCCAACAATTCTGTGTTTATCTGTCAATATGTAGTGCTCTGTGTACATTACTGAGGGAAAAAAAGAACCTAAATGATTGTAGCAAATGGCTGCAATATAACAATGAGTGAACATTTTAAGGGAGTCTGAATACTTTCTGTATTTAGACCATAGTACATTTTACAGGAAACACTTTTAGACCAGTGGCTCTGGTTGCTGGTTTCAGATGACACTTGTTTTCCTATGTAAAACAAGTCACATTGTTTTTATAGTTGTAGAGATGTGTTTGTTTTACATGGTAATCCAACACCAAAGAACAGGGCTACTTTCTTTTTGTCAAGATAAATATATTCAAATACTCACAATTGCTTTCTCCCACCTTAGTAGGATATGTAGAAATTTAGCCCTGACCTGTTTCTGGCCTTTATTATACAATGCAGCTCTTCCTTTATGATTACAATATTCTGTAGCTCTTTTGTAACTCCATCATTTTTTAAATAATAATGATTAAGATCAACTTGCTTATTTATTTTCAGTGCTGAACTTTTGATCTTGTTTAAATAAGGAGTCCAGAATATAAGGAAACGATAAAGTAATGTGTAAATCTGTTTGAGTCAAACAAGCAATCATTTCAAGTTTAAGAAGGCAGGTGACGGAAACGGGTAAGGATTTGAGAGACTTGTGTATAGTACAAGCAGTGAAGATCTAAAAAGAAGGGGAAAAAGACTTCAGATTTTCATTCTACATACATGTTTTAATGTTTAGAGTTTATACTTATTGTTAGAATTTAATAAATATAAAAAGTATTTGAAACAAGGTTATTTAAGGTTTGGTAATACATCAAATTAGAAGGAAAAAAAACATTTAAAAAGTAACATGTTAAATTTATTAATTCATTAATAAGTTACCGTAGAAAGTTGAATTATTGAATAACATATAAATAATATACTGTATATGATGCACTGATTATACAGGGTGGGCCATTTATCTGGATACACCTTAATAAAATGGGAATGGTTGATGATATTAACGTCCTGTTTGTGGCACATTAGTATATGTGAGGGGGTAAACTTTTCAAGATGGGTGTTGACCATGGTGGCCATTTTGAAGTCGGCCTTCTTAGATCCAACCTTTGTTTTTTCAATAGGAGGAGGGTCATGTGACACATCAAATGTATTGGGAATTTCACAAGAAAAACAATGGTGTGCTTGGTTTTAGTGTAACTTTATTCTTTCATGAGTTATTTACAAGTTTCTGACCACTTATAAAATGTGTTTAATGTGCYGYCCATTGTGATGGATTGTCAATGCAACCCTCTTCTCCCACTCTTCACACACTGATAGCAACACAACACTGGAATCGAGCCTGGCCAGGAGTCGAACCCAGTGCAGTGCTAACCACTACGGATACAGTTTACTGTGTGATTAAAATAAATGAATAAATATCACCAACAGGTCTGGTCCCAGTTGTATCCATCCTGCTAACCATCCCTCACAGATATGAGCTCATCAGGATATCATTGTCCTGGCCCGCTGCACAGGCTTACTGCAGAGGGATGTAGACTGACCTGGCAATAATCCTAAGTCAAACTGATTGGCTAAGATTGAATAAAGAAACAAAAAGCAAAGGGCAAACATCATGGACTATGTGGGTCAGATTGTGGAATGATGTCAATAGCTGGCGCTGGTCCTTAGGCAACCTCTTTCTGAAGAGTGTCACTTATACCAACTGGTGCCCTGGTCAGCCTGATAACTATGCTGGACATGAATCATGTGTTGCTGTATATTCATATGGTCGATGGTGGGATGAGCCATGTACACAGCTAGGAAACTTTATATGCTACAATGGTGAGTCAATGTCCTATTGATTTTTAGTTTGATGGCTGATTTTTTAGATTTTACATTATACCATTTTTCCCCCCACAGCTAATTCCAGTGGCTCTAGCAGGAAGGTTCATCCTCATCACTAGTCCTGTGTTGACCTGGTTTGATGCTCGGGCTTACTGCAGACAATTTTACACGGACTTGGCCAGCTTTCTTAACAGTTCAGACAACAACATAATAGGGCAGATGTCAGGCACTGGTCCCTGGATTGGACTTTACAGGGACACTTGGAAGTGCTCAGATGGGACCAATGCTACAAACCTCCCATGGGCTCCTGGACAACTTGAGAACTATGGAGGAAATGCGAACTGTGCGGTGGTTCATAATGACCTGTTCGATGATGTACCTTGCACCAACGTGTACTTTTCCTTCTGTCACACCAGTGAGTCTTTTGTTTTCTCAGCTATTACATCAAATATTAAGTCAATAGCAAAATAGCAAATGAACCCCCACCCTCAAAACGTATTTCTTTCTTTATTGATATATTCTATTTATTTGTAATTTATATTTCTTCATTTTTTTTGTAAATGAATTATTTTTCAGAAATGATTGTTCGCAGGTTTTCTCTTTGCATTATTATTATTATTATTATTATTATTGTTATTATTATTGTTATTATGTTTTTTTTAATTCTATGAATAATTTTGCTGTAAAAAAATACAGTAAACATAGTTCACAGTTCATGAATGAGGACATGAGAAAACCAAAGGAAATTATACAAGTATTCTACACAACTAATCTAATTTAAAGACTCATTATGCACAATTTATCAAACTTCCAGATCAGAAGCCAAATAGACAAACCATACGACCTCCTTTACTAGTTTTTGGCACGATTTAAGACTTAATGCAGTACATCACAAAATAAAAACACTATCATAAAATAGATACCTTAGACCTTAGTCTACAGCATTGAACATTCCCCTGACTGAGCTCAGAACCTAGTCAACATAAGCAAAGAAAATGTTTGTGATGTCATCTCAATGTGTAACGACGCGGGTTTCACAAGGGGCAGAGCCGCGCCATAATTCGTTGCACTGTTTGGAACGGGCAGATCAGCAGACTGCTAGCCCGCGGAGTTCTGAACAGGTAGAGATGCAGCCATTTATATACGCGGTTGCCAGGCAACGCCGCAATCAGTGTGAACGTGCCTCACCTGTCGGTGTGTCTATTTAAGGGTCCTGATACCTCCGCACTTTGATCGGTCATTTACTGTAGGTAGCATCGGTAAGAAAGATAGAAAGAAAGAAAAAAGAAAAGACAGACAGAGTTTGCTGTTTAGAGACAGAAGAAAAGCCGCAGCCTCTGACTGTCTAAGATGCCGGCAAAAAAAAGAGAGAGTGAAAGAGAGCGGCACGCCCATTCCTCCACGTGGCGCAGTGGTAAAGTGTTCGCCCAATCATCCAGAGATTGATTCCCAGGTAATGCTGCAACCACTTGCAACCTTGATTGGCTGAGTTCTCTCAGAGGGGAGGTGCTCCCACATTAATCACGGCTCAACAGCCAATCAGGGGGCATCTATGAGCACTGTCCTCTGCACTAGCAGTTCAAAAAAGATGTCATTGACTGGCATCACTTGGTTCAGACTATCAGTCTTCAGCTCTCCTGACTAAGTGGTAGTAGTAGCCTTAATGTGGGAGCGCCCAAGTGTCAGGGAGGAATCGGATACCACTAAATTAGGGAGAAAAAATGGGGGTTAAAAATCCCTGGTCATCAATCATCCATTTGTTTTTTTTTTTGCTTGGATATTAAACATTACTTAGCTAAAAGTCAATGTAACAGCTATACATGCAACCCCAGATGACTGAAGATGTGTACAAACATCTCTGAATGCATGTTTAGGAAATGTTCCGTGTCAAATAAAGTCAAATTTAATTATAGCACATTTAAAAATGAATGAACTTGACCAAAGTTTTCACGGCAGCTATGCGTGGGTTGAAAGAGAGGCATAATAGCAGAGGTGAATGGTGGTCGAAAGTACAGACTCGGAGATACACAGGCTAGGAGATATCTACACTGAAACATAAACCATAAACCACTTAACTCAAACAGCAAACCAAATAGAACAGATGCAACAGACCTAGACTAGTAGAACTCAGGAACAGTTATAATGAAACTAATGAGCCACCTCGGTTCAGGTGAGCGCTCCCATCACCTGCCCGAGGTGCATTCTGGGACATGGAGTTAAACATAGAAAACTACAAAAAAAAAACAAAAAGAAGCCAAAATGGAGTCTAGGCGCCTGGCGCCCTCTAGGGGTATTCACTAGAAAGTGCTGTAAAATGATAGGAATAAAAGGACCAGAATTAAAGTTAACTAAGTAAATAAATATGTGAGACATATTTCTATCAATTAATGCTGTCCTACTGCGACTGTTGATGGCCGGGGACTCGACATTGCCTTCGGATCAATTTTTGCTGTGAATGTGTGTGTGTGTTTTACAGATTTCCCAATGAGAAGTCAAATAATGAGGCTACTGGTGACGTCTGATGGGAGTGTGTTTGATCCTGCTGTGCAGTCGTCAATTTTAGATGAGGTGAGTTACAGAACATCTCCAACATTTGGACAATTGGTGTATAAAATACCCCTGTTAGCATTTCTCTCTACTCACCTCCTCGAATTCCTGTTAGTCTCAAGACTTATGCACCTTTAATAATTGGTGCCTTCTCTGTCACACGTATTTCATTTTCTTTTTGGGTTGAGTGATTGAATCCTGATTCTGATCTTCAGATCAAGCAGAATCTGGAGGAAAATGGCATGTTGCAGAACATGACAGTGACATGGAGTGTGCAGCCAGATGGAAACATCTTCAAGAAGAGGGAAAAGGGTCGACTGTAACACCTACTGTAAATGATCACAATTAAGTCAAGTAGATTGAAGTAGAGTGTCTAAAACTGTATTCGCCCATTTATGTTTTAATCAGTAGGGGGAGTCAGAGAACATGATTAACATTTACATTAACAGTGCTTTAAATACTGAATATTGATGTTGAAAGTCAAATAGGGTCAGTTCAAATACTGGGATTACCACAACACTTTGTCTTAGTAAAGAATTCTTAGAAGAGTCTTATTAAGAAGATAGAGAATGTAATAGAACCTTTAAATACTCTGTGTGTGCTTTTAACAGTTGAATGTAATGCCATTTTTTGTAGCTATTTTGTAGCTGTTATACCGTAGATCATCATTTTACGCTACTTTTAATTCCACTTTCAATTTTATATTCATCAACAACAGTGAATTATCATCACACGTATCATCATGTTACTTCTAAAATGTCCTCATATCGGCAGAAAGGTCATAATTTAGGAAGTCGTATAAAATATAATTCATCAAATAATATCAATGCAACTCTTTATTTACCACAAGTAAAGAAATCAGTTATGCACACAAAAGTGTTGAAAAGGACAAGCCGCAAAAAAAAATCTCTCATGTAGCTGCCAAAATACATTTGTGTCAAACCAAAAAATGTGCTGTAAATAAATGCCCAAAATAATCAGGATCAAACTATCACTATCCCCTTTAACCACTATCCTTCTAATCCCTTACTCTGCTACCCATGGAGTTATAGATGCATCTCTTTACTGATTTAAAAGAAAATGCACACAGAAATGTTTTTAATATGTGCTTGTCAAACTTTTTTTTTTGCATCACCTCTCTTGGTACACACATCTACAGTACTTTTTTATGCTATTTTACAAATGGAAAATAAAAATGGAATAATTTTATTTGGTTTATTGATTTATTTATTTTTTAATAAAATCCAGAATTAAAACATTTAAAAAAAAAGCAATACAACGCATGTTATCATAAGGAAAATCTCAATTTCTCCCATTCAAGGGATTAAAAATAGTAACAATGTCAATTTTAGAATCTAGAATCCAGAAGATTTGAAATTTACACAAATGTAAGAAGAGGCCTGAAGAACTGCAGGTGATTCACACTGACATTGTAAAGCACACACAATAACACTAAAAGAACAACAACCTAGGATAAATAGGAATAAGAGGCCCTGATTATTCTGCATAAATATTATTTAGTAGAACAAAATTCCTCCGCTCTCTCAAAAACTTTATGCGTGCGACTCATTGTTGATTAGACAACATAGAAAATTAAAGAGGAGGATCACTATGCCGGCTCAACATCCAGAGCCCAAACCTCACTTAAATGAACAAATATTGTGAATAAACAACAATAGCCCACAATTAATAAAGCATTTTTATTTAGACTATGAAAATAATCCTGCATCTGTTTTTAGGTGTGCCAGCTGCCACTTTTTGTTTAGAAGTTTTCAATACAAATCTTATAATGCCCACATAACATCAAACATTCCCCATCTTGATATTTTAAGTATTTATTTTAACTATTTATTGGAAAAACTTTTTTATTTAGAAACTACTCTTGGTTAATTGACTCTAACTGAGATTAATATATATATTTTTATTTGTTTAGTACATATTTAGTAATTTCTTTATCTTACTCATTTTTTTACCTTGATGAAACTGATAAAAATTACATTTATTTATTTATTTAAAAATAAACAATTCATGTCTAAGCTACATTACATACTAAAATATTTATAATGATTTATTTTTGTTATAATAAAGGCTTGTAGATAGATGTACAGTACAGTAGGTGATAAAAACTGCACTAGAGTCACTCGGCACACAATCTCACCTGTCCACCAGAGGGCACAACTGCCTGAGTTTTATGCTGCTATAGTGACTAATCCACAAATATCTCAATTCTGTTTGGTGGCTCCGGTCCCTTGGTGCATGACTACACACAAACCCAGGGGGTGTGCTTGGTTTCTGGCACCAAGACATTGGCAGCAGATCCTTTGGGTGCAGTAAGGTGGGGCAAAGAGTTTTTGTGTTTACTTGTTTTTAATACTTCTCCGCTTTTATTTATTTATAACTTAATTTTTCCGTTAAGTCAGTATAGTCTGCTCTTTCAAATCATGCGTTTTGAAAGTGTTCTCTTTGTGTTATCGATGAGATACGGAGGAGGACAGAAGAGAACGCAGAGGTGGAAGAAAACGGCGCAGAGGATGCAAAGATGGGGAGAGACGAAAGGAGATGAAGGAGAGGATGAGAGAGTACAAGCTGTACTCCCATCTCTTATCATAGGCAATGTGAGATCTCTGTGTAACAAGATGGACGAGCTAAATGCATTAGTAAGGACAGTAACCATCTTCCATGAGAGCAAACTGATGTGTTTAAAAGAGACTTGGTTACATGGTGATGTGCCGGACACAAGTATTACTCTGGGCGGCTTCAGCGCGATACAAAGTGACAGGACAAAGAGAGAAGGAAAAGAGGGAGGAAAAGAGGGGGGCTGGCTGTTTACATTAACAACATGTGGTGTAACCCCGGTCATGTGACTGTTAAAGATGGTGTTTGTTGTCCGGATATTGAACTGATAGCTGTCAGACTTCGCCCATATTATTTACCCAGAGAATTTTCACGTTATAATAACTGCCATGTACATTCCTCCATCCGCGAACACCGCCGCCGCGTATGCCTTTCTACTGACCTCTGGTGATTTCAACCAAGCCTCCCTGACCAAGACTCTCCCCACTTTCACTCAGGATGTGGATTGCCACACCAGGGAGGATAGGACACTGGACCTGCTGTATGCTAATGTTAAAAGTGCTTACAGTGCTACAGATCTGCCCCCTCTATGGAGGTCAGAACTCAACCTAGTCCATCTCCAGCCAATATACAAACCCCTGTGTTCAGAAGCAGCCTGCTTCAGTGAGAAATGTGAGAAGGTGGTCAGAAGGAGCCAAATATTTCTCATAGGTACACATGTGTCCACACAGAAGTTTATGTATTCTGTAAAGCAGTCTGTCATACAGTACCATCAATGTCCTCTTTATGTGGTTCAGAACTTTCCAGCCTGTAGCCTCAAAACAATCCTGCAGGACAAAAGAGGACATTGATGGTACTGTATGACAGACTGCATTACAGAGTATATAAACTTCTGTGTTGACACGTGTACCTATGAGAAATATTTGCTGTTTCCCCAACAATAAACCCTGGGTCACCAAGGACATTAAAGCTTCCTTAAATAAGAAAAAAAGGGCTTTTAGGTCTGGTGATAAGGAAGCACCAAAGAAGGCTCAAAGAATGTTGGTTATCAAGATCCGGGAGTGAAGCTGAACAACAGGAATTAACCGAAAAATCAACCCTAAAGTCCTGTGCTCCTCAACTATGTGTCTTTAGCCTGAGTCTGTCTCTACAGAAAGTCCCTGACTTGTGGAAGACATCCTGCATTGTTTTGTTCCTGTCCCCAAAATACCACGACCCTCTGCCCAGAATGACTACAGGACCGTCTCTCTGACATCACATATTATGAAGGTGTTTGAGAGACTTATCCTGGATATACTTCATCGCCAGGTGAAGTCCTCTCTTGACACTCTTCAGTTTGCCTATCAACCATTCCTGGGAGTAGATGATGCCATTATACACCTGCTCTACCAAACCTCCTCCAACCTTGACAAACCTGGGACCAGTGTTAGGATTATGTTATTTGACCTCTCCAGTGCCTTCAACACCATGCGACCGGGAGTACTGGGAGAAACTAAGGATCATGCAAATTGACACCCCCTTGGTCTCCTGGATCATGGAGTATCTGATCTGCCGTTCCCAGTCTGATTACAAAACTGTGTGTCCGACACAGTGATCTGCAGCACTGGTGACCCTCCATTCCTTTTTACCCTCTATACATCTGACTTTAAATGACATTAAATTATCAGATGTGTTTTCTGTGTCCATGACTGGTTTTGAATGTGAGTTTTGGCAAATGGTCCCTGGTCAGTATGGCGGCCCATGCTGACCTACTTTCACCCATGTTGTGACTGACAGTTATTATAAGAACTATTCATCTTCTATTCTGGTTTATCCTATGTACAAAAATCATATTCCATAGGCCTCTCGCCTCCAGTGTCCCCCATATCTCCAGTATGTGCTGTTAGCCTCAAGTGTGTTCCCTTAGCCTCCAGTGCGTTCCCCTTAGTCTCCTGCATGTTCCCCTAGCCTTTAGTGTGTTTCCCCAAGCTCCAGTAAGTGCCCGTAGCCTCCACTGTGTTCTCAGGGCCTCCAGTGTGTTCCTGTAGCCTCTAATGTGTCTCCCTAGCCTCTGGTGTCCTCCCGCGTAGCCTCTGGTGTCCTCCCGCCTAGCCGCTGATGTCATCCCGCGTAGCCTCTAGTTTTCCCCCCGCTGCTTGTCAGAGCAGGTCTAGGCCTCCGTGGCAGATCTAGCCTTTGTGTCAGCTCGATGAGTCTGAGTAGCTCGGAATCTGTAGAACGTTTGCCTTCCTCAAGAACGTTTGCCTTCCTCAAGAATGTATGCCTTCCTCAAGACCCTGTGTATGTTATAAGAGACTGTGTGTGTGTCTGAGCACTCCTGTCTGCTGGTCAGGCGTTTATCACCGCTTGACCAGCAGACCACTAGATCAGACCACTGTTGTATCTGCCACCTGGCTGAGGATGATCCCGTATTGCATCGGCCGTCCAGATTGGGGGAGGACCCAGCTCTGCACCAGCTGCTCGATACACAAGAGCAATCCAGTGCTGCCTCAGCCGCCCGGTTTGAGAAAAGGGTCCAGCGGCTGTTTCCACAGCTCGACTGAGGCAGAGGCTTCGACTCGCATGCCTTCCTACCCTGCTCGGGGAGCCAGATCGTTAGCGGCATATGCTGGGTAATTAGACTGGACAGGGAAGATAACGCCAATAATGCTCCGTAGCAACATCTTGGCGAGGGGCACTGTAAGGGTCCACCCCTAGAGTGCACTGTGTGCACGTTTTTGTTCTTCTGTAGTTTTGTTAGTCGACTCAGTTTCCCAGAAGGTACCTCGGTCAGGTGATGACGGAACTCACCTGAACCGAGGTGGCTCATTAGTATTGTTATAAATAGCTGGTTGTTCTGAGAAACTGGGTCGAGCATTAATACTGTCAGTGGGCATTTGTTTTAATTTGGTTTTGTTTTGTTTTGATTGTGTTTTATTTTACTTTGGTTTGTTTATATTGGGCTCTGAATGTTCTTGTTATCAGTGTGATGTGTAAGTGTGCTTGTTAGTTTATTCTGTCTGTGATGTGAATACTGTGCTGTGATTTTTGTTTCCTTTTGTCTTATGTGTTCAGTGTTTCTCCCCTGGTCCAAGGTTCCTTATCTCGCCTCCAGTGCGTTCCCCTCTCGTCTCCAGTGCGTTCCCCTCTCGCCTCCAGTGCGTTCCCCTTAGTCTCCCGTATGATCCCCCTAGTTGTGTCTCCCTAGTTTCTGGTGTGTCTCCCTAGCCTCTGGTTTGCCCCCTCATAGCCTCTAGTGTTCCCCTGCTGCTTCTTAGAGCAGCTCTAGGCCTCCATGGCAGCTCTAGGCCTCCGTGGCAGATCTAGCCTTTGTGTCAGCTCGATGAGTCTGAGTAGCTAGGAGTCTGTATGCTTTCCTCAAGAACCTGTGTACGTAATAAGAGACCGTGTGCGTGTCTGAGCACTCCTGTGCTCACCTGAAAAGCCTGTTTGTTTGTTAGTTTGTTTGTTTTTGTTTTTTGTTTAATTAAAGACTCTTTATGTTTAAACAACCCCTCTGCATCTATGCTTGCCTTTCCTGCCCACGGCGACAACACTTGCCCGGACTACTAGTCATTCTGCCCTAGTAGTTCATGACAATTTTATGACCAATTCATGCACAAATCCATCTAATTCCAAAGGGTTCACATACTTTTTCTTGCAATTGTACAGACAATGTTTTTTAAAAACAGAAGATACACTTTTAGATGTTTGCATTTGCTGTTGTTTTCTTCTGCATCTCTAGAAAATCACGTCTCCTCTGTGGTGGATTTTATGGATCACTGGTCAACATTTTCATGTTCCTTGGCCTTGTTTAACTAGTGCGTGTAAAAGGGCACATGTATCAAAAGGGAAATGGAAATTAGTTTCCATGAAGAGTACAAAGAACTTATCCTTGTTTTAAGTTGACATCAGACTTTTATCCCTTGAGCTTGCTAATGAACTGGCTGGGTCTTTTATACTGTATAAAAAAGCAGCAAGCATAATTAATATCACCGTCTGGTAGATTACATTTACAGAGATTACATAAATCACATTCTTTTTATTCACAAGATTGACATAGTGTTGGATAATTTTCATTTAACCACATGAAATAAATCCATCTGTTTTTTGGGGACCCTGTATGTTACCAGACTAACACCTTATTGAGTAATCTTATAATTCTTCTCTTTCATTTTCTATGACAGGTCAGTTTTGAGTTGATATAGAATGAAATCACTGGATCTGACAAAAGTTATGAACTAAACTAAATATCTGAATAACTAGAACTGACCTATACATATCATTAATTCTATGTGTTCAGACAAAGTGACTAAAACAAGGATGCTTGTGTTTTCTCAAAATGGAAATCACATTTTACCATGTGTGATGTAAATCCCTACTTATTTGTTTGCTTTTTTTTAAATCTGACAATTGATTTGGGTAAATAATTTGCATAACAGGAGCCAATTCACCAGTTTAGCTACTGTATAAGTGAAGCTATATAGCAGAGAAAGCATTTTAAGGAACAGGATCAGACTTTCAGTTTAAGGTAAGTATGGATGTTCAATGATTTCTAATTGTATGAATTATCTGTTAGACATAGTTGTCTGCTCAGGACCTAGTAGTTCTCTCTCTTATAGAAAAAAAAGTATTTTTTGTAATTTATGTAGTCGTGTAAGTATTTAAATATTCATAGCTTAGGAAAAGATATCATAAATAATAAGTAATAAATTATTATTATTATTGGGGTAATGAAATCAGTAGAAAATGTAATGTCTAGATTGTTTTTAGATCTTTTCAAATTATTTTATTTTATTACATACAATATTTTCCAAAATTAAACCAAGAACACTATACAACTTTAGTGTATTTTTATTAAACAAAAGCATTTAAGGAAATACTATATTTTATACTTTTACTTTTATTTTTACATTTAGCTTTGATTATTTTTTTAATACTAAATCTCGAATGAAAATCAGATATAGGTGTGATGGGCGGGTATAAAAAAAACTTATGGCATCCCTGTAGTATCTAGTATCTGTACCTAGAGAAAAAGAAATTTTTATTTAAATATGAGAGATTTTTGTTAAGCAAAAATGAAATTTGAGCATGCGTCAAACAGCGTTTCTGCAGAAGAGAGAATTTGAGCAGATGAAAATACACTTTGAGTACACAAGGGACAAAGGTTAATTTAGGGAAAATTAAATTGTATCATTTTATTATTAATTCTTAAAATAAAATAAAATTGAAAAGTGTGTGCAAGCATTTTAATATATACTAAAAAGTAAGCAAAGATTCTACCAAAAATAGAAAACAAAAAAGCATTTCATTTGAGAAAACAAAAATATAATTTTAACAAGTGCGACAGAGACAGAATTTATTCACCGTTTTTGGTTTAGGGAGTTTAGGGAGTCAGGGAAGGTACTTGTAATTTTGTTTGTGTTTTGTCTTCTTTTTTTTGCAGGTAATCTAGCTAAGTAAAATCCAGATAGATTTTTGTTTATCATTTTCACCTGGGTCCACCCACCCTAAAGCTGATCTTGGTGTTGTGTGTATATTTTTGTTTGTGTATATCTTTGTAAAGCAATCCAATCCTCACTATTTCATCAGTTAATGCCTGGATCTAGTTTTTTTCTGCCATATATACCACCACTTCCATACAGTTTAAAATAGAACCCGAACCATTCTTTTGCTACCTGCGTAGTTTCAAAAGACCGGACTGGGTTGGATTGTACAACCATATAAATTTCTTGCACTGGTCCTTAAATAACATCTCACTGAAAACTGTCACTTATACCAACTGCTCACCTTGGTGGTCTAGTATCTATGCTGAGAATAAAGTCTGTGCTATTATAGGCGGCTATTATTTCTGGTATGATGGATTATGTACACAGCTATAGACTTTCATATGCTACAATGGTGAGTTTTTTTTTTTTTTTTGCTATGAAAGCTAAATGAAATCCTTCACTGAAAACACATAATTAAAATGTAATTATTTACTATTTATATTTTCATAAACATTTTATAATGCATTTAAATACTTTTTTATGTTTCAGTTACTTTCAGTGGCAATTCCAGATTTGTTGCCATCACTCAACCAAAGTTGACCTGGCATCAAGCCCGGGCTTACTGCCGGCTTAAACATTTTTCAAAGACTTAGTAGCTCCCTTACCAGCTCTGAAAACAGTTTGCTGGAGCAGACACAGGTACCCAGGGTGATTTCTCTGTAGGTGTACCTTTCATTAGCAGAATTCTCCAACCTGTCATCTGATCAGATTCAGCAGATCATCTTGTCATGAATCCAACCTGCACACCATTTCCTTAGACCCAATCCCTTCCACGATGCTCCATTCCATTTCACGAGACCTCCTTCCCTTCACAAAATCCATCAACCATTCCATATCATCTGGTCATGTTCATGCTGCTTTCAAGAAGGCAAGGGTTCTACCCATCCTCAATAAACTCTGACTTTATCCAGCAGAAGTTACAATCACAATTACAATTATCAGCCGGTATTGTTTCTTTTTTATTTCCTGAATAAATTCTTGAAAGGACTGTTAATAACCAAATATCTACTTATTGCTCACAAAACTACCTTAATGATCCCAGCCAATCTGGATTCAAAGTGGTACATTACACAAATATGTCCTTCTGTCAGTCACTGAGAAGTTCCTTGCTGCTAGATCATCCTCCTGGACCTATCAGCTGCATTTGACACAGTGAACCATGCACTACACCACATTGTGTACACTTCCAACGATGCTCGCCTCATTCCACCATCTCTCAGGGATTGACGAAGACATTAATTTGACATCATTGCCTACAGCAGAGTATTTGACAATCTTTAAATGACAACTCAAGACGTATGTGTTTCTTCAACACCCCCACCGCCACCACTCAAAAAAATAAAAAAAAATGTATTTCCAACTATGTTTGACTGATGACACTTAGTTAATAACATAGTAAACTTGGGGCACCAAGTATCTATCTAGTGATGGAAACTTAAAAGCACTTTTTGTACGTCAGTCTGGATGAGAGTGCCTGCCAAATGCCCAAAAGTAAATTTTGTTAGCTGTCCCCTGTTTTCTTGCATGTCCAAGGTTGGGGGTTCGACTCTCACCTCACATGGCAAGTGTGTATGTATTTTCCCTCAAGGATTCCAGACACTCCAACATTGCAGGCTGATTGGTGTTTCCAATTTACCAGTAATGTTTGTTTGTGTGGGTAGCAGTGTGTGTTGGTGGGTGTGCACACTTTGAAACATGTTGGCATGCAGGGTATACCTAGCCTTGTGCCCAAGTTTTCAGGGATATTGTCAAAGCTCCACCCCATATCAAAATAATAGAACAGAGACAAAGCTGATCCTGTGGACTTGCCAATCTATAGCAGACTCTAATGAATATTAATGAGTGTGCAAATACAATGGTTACGTGACAAAGCGTAGCAACTTGCTTATTCCTTTCTCATTTAGCTATTGCCAGCTTCCAAACTCTTTGCCTATGTAAACTCTTGATTTGTCTAAACTAGCCTGAAGAGTCAGTCTTTTTTAGTAATGCTTTTTCTTCGAAGATTCTGTGAAAAGGTTGAGTCTTTTTTTTTTTTTTTTGCAAGTTCCACCATGCCTTGAAGAAAACTATAATCAGGACTTGGGTGATCTCTGTCATGGAAGGCAGGTTAGACCTAATTAGCATACTAAAAGTACAGGCTGCAAAAACTATTTTCAAAAACTATTTTTATAGATACAGTAGATAGATAGATGTGCAAGGCCAAGAAAATAATATCACTTGTAGTTTTTTTATTTTCAATTAAATTAAATTTTATCTGTAGAGCGCTTTTAACAGTTGTCCTTGTTGCAAAGCAACTTTACACAATCAAAATAATTATTTAAGTTTGTATGGAATGTAAATGGATCAAAAGCTCACAGTCCCTGATGAGCAAGTTGTAGGCGACAGTGGCAAAGAAAAACTCCCTGAGATGTCAATAGGAAGAAGCGGACTCCAAAGGGAACCCATCCTCATTTGGGTGAAACAGAAAGCAGGAATTGATCTGCATTCATACTGTGTGTTAGGTGACAGGCAGTTCAGTATAACAGCTGATGTTAATATGGAGTCCAGGTATTGAAGGCTTAGGTAGACTGGAAGAAATTCCAGTCCCAAACTATCGAGCGACTGCAATCAAGTCAAGTCCTCAGAGAAACAGCTGTCAACATCAGTCCAGGCCAGAACCGTCTTCATGGTAAAGTGAAACCATCCCCAGACACCGGACGCAACCCAAAGAAACACACAGAGCATCCATGTGACGAGATCTCCAACCAGAAGTGGGGCACCAGGATGAGTCAGACAGGTCCAGAGGGCAGAGGGAGTCTGGATCAATTGAAGCTTAGGAACAACATGTGTTCAAAATACAACATATTCTATACAAACGTTACCTATAAGCAAAATTACACATACTATAGTAAGTGAATACATTTAACTACATATAGTGTCGAATGCAGCAGTAAGATCAAGTACTAGTATCAAGATGCAGCTTGCTGTACTAGGAAGGAGCCTGAAACCTGACTGAAATTCTTTGAGGTTATTGTTTTCCTGAAAGAAGGCGCATATTTGAGCTGACGCCACCTTTTGTTGGTTAAAATGTGTCGGTTTAGGATCTTATTCATAGGTTGATGATTTTGAAGAAGAGATGAATGAAATGAATTCATTCTCTTCAAGGGGAGTAAACTATTTTAGATTCTGATGTGATGTGGTTAGTTTATTATCTGTAAATTGTCCGGTTTCAAAGCCAGAATTATTGGATATTTACGATTTTTTATTGAAAAAGTTCATGAAGTCCTAAATATTGCATGTTGTTCTTGTGGAGATTTCTACAGAGGTCCTATTTCTAAGATTACCTGCTATGTCCGGTGGTGCTCTGGCTCCCAGGATAGCTAATTTCATGTGCCCCAGTATAGAGTCTCTAATAAGCAGAGCTCTTTCAGGTTTTTTTAGAGCGTTCTCAGAAGAGCAAATTTGTTGGACACATAAACTACAGAGGAGGTGTGCTCCGGTGGGCTAGCCTTAATGTTAGGTTTGGCTAAATGAGTATGCTGCAGAGTCGTCACCCACTCGCCCCACTGTGAGCACTCTAATACAATGTACAGTAGCCATCATGACAGATTAAGATCCTCCGACATTTTTGTTTTTTTTATTGTGTTGCTGAGGTAAGTGGGTGACCATTATGACCTATGAATTGGGGGGATATACAGTAAGCACCAGGTACTTAGGTGGCAAAACACAGCATGGACACTATGGCTGTAATTGTCTCCTGATTGTAAGCTTGAATGTTTGTCAGTAATGGAGAATATTACATTACTAGTAGTTTCACTGAACTCATATTCATAAATCTTGTTAATGTTAAGCTCCTATCAATAAACATTTCTAAATCTTTGGTTTCAATTAAGAAGTCTTTGTAACTCTACATATTTCATAGAACAAGGATACTGATTCAGGATAACATTTAATATATCACTGCACTGTACTTGCATATACAGTACTGTAGCACCTATCAGCATAGTGTTCCTCCAACAAACTCTCGCTTAATGCAGATTTTTAATTGTGTATTTCCAGAAATCAAAGACCAGCAGATGCTTCCCTTCTTCATCAAGTGGAAGTGGAACATGGCCCTGATTTCAAGTAGCTCGGTGCCCACACCTCAAATGATCTGTCCTGGCACAATAACACTTCACGTCTAGTTATCATGTCGAATATATTTTTCGATATTTGTGCAGAAATCATCTCTTCTGCATATTTGTACAGCTATGTTTTCTTACTTTTTTCTTACATTGTATATTTTGACTTCTATAGATATATAATGTTCATCTTAGCTAAATGTATTTTCTATTTTATTTATTTTAATTCAAATTTATTCCCTATTAATAATCTTTTATTTTTAAGGTCACATGTGTTGTATAAGCATTTCACTGCATATCTTACTGTGTATGACTGTGTATGTGAAAAATAAAATTTGAAATGGATTGATAAACTAGTGTCCTTTTAAGAGCTGTGAGAGAAGACACAGATACTAAATCATGCGGTAAGAATAAGGTGGAGGGCTTAATATAAGGTGGACGGTGGGTTAATATCAGATCGTGTAAGCCAAGTCATGTAACTACGAAGGACATTATCTGCTGTCAGGACGTTGAACTGCTAGTGGTGAGTCTTCATCCAAACTACAGTACATTCTCAGGGAACACCCACACTTCCTTAACGTTTGCATTTACACTCTGCCAAGTCAAGATGCAGACACAGCATTTGACCTTCTTCACTCAACTCAAACATTTTGCCTCATTCCAGTTCCTAAGCAGCTAAGCAATTCCTAAAGCTGCACTAAGGAGCTCAATGATTTCAGGCCAGTGGCCTTAACCTCTCACATTACTTGTGTGTCACATGTCACATGCAGACGTTCTCTGATGATACTGTCATAGTGAGGTGTATCAGGTATGGACAGGCGGGGGGGTGGGGAGCCTTGTGGATGATTTTGTAACCTGTTCCATGTCAAGTCATCTCCAGCTGAACTCATCTGAAGACCAAGGAAATGGTGACAAACTTTCATCAGACTGGCTCCAAACTACTACAGTTTAGGACAAATAAATACCTAGACCTACTGTTGGACAACAACCTGGACTGGTCAGCAATCTACTATACAACACTGTGAAAAAATATCAGCTGCCATTTTAGATAGCACTTTAACACTCTTATTACCCACTTAATGGCAAGTGATTTTCTCTTTTCTATAGCCACACAATTCTGCTCAGTTTTTGAGAGCTTTCTATTTACATAAGGGACAGGGTGTTCTTCCCCATCAAACTCCTGTGACCAAGACTGAGTACCAGACCAAGCCCAATCTTGAAGGTGTGTATGAGGACTAGGATTGGGTGGTCAAAATAGTTGTTCTGGAGTAAAACTGGTGAGGTGTGTCTTTAGTTGCTGAAAGTCTCTCTCTCTTGTCTGTTCAGCACACCTTTTTTGAAAATATTATTTTCAGGAGGTCTTTGATTTTTTAGCCTGTGTCAAATCTTATACCTGTGGTACTGTTCCATGGTCAGTCCCAAGTGAAACTTTCTGGGACTTGCTATGAGCCCTACTCCAGAACCTTTTCAAGGTAACATTGGTGATTCTCACAGGTGCATGAGTGACCGATGACATCACCGATGAGGTATGCAGCAGCCTATGGGCAGTAGTGGCATAAGACTGACAATTGCATTGGATGGTGTTTTAATGTCATGTCATACAAGATGAATGAGCCTATCTGGGTGTTCAACAATTGAACGGGTGGAATCTGCGGACATAGGTGAGTTAGGGCCTGCCCTCTTTCCACAAATACAGAGTCTGCTGAAAGCGCCAAATTCTCTGTGTGACGTTACAACCTGAGTTATCTGATACAGTATGTATGCAAACTCCTTGTGATAAGCGCACAACCAAAGTTTTTCACTTCGCTTCAACTAAAAAGAGCACATTGAGCATGCAGCCTTCCCATGTGAGAGGGCAGAGATGGTAAATATGACACTTTAGCATAGCGTAATATGTGACCCAAACCTGCAGGCACTGCTCAGTCCTGGGGGAAAGACAAAGGCACATGTAGTTTAAGACACAGAGACATTCAAGAAAAAGTCGGTGCACAACAGTGAACAGGCAAGGTGCTACGGGTTCGACCGGAATAAATAGGTAGACACACAAGGGGAACACAGGTGCACTTAATTTAGTGTTCGGGTGTAGACAGTACACACGTAGACACACTAGGTGGGGACAAAGCGTCGACTCAGTAATCAGTGAGGAAAAATACAATTTAAATGTGCGCTAGAGAACATTTGAGTATATGAACGTTTAAGCAAGTGAAAAAAAAAAGAGTTGCTTGAAAGAGTTTGAATACAGGAAGAATTGTCACTGTGCACAGTGTATGTTTTTAAAAAAAGAAACTATATATTATATTTATTTATATACTATATTCATTTAATGTGTTCAGACAAGACGGCTTAAACAAGGACACTTGTGGCTTCTCAAAATGGAAATTACTCTGCCATGTGTGATGTAAATCCCTACTTATTTGTTTGCTTTTTTTTTATTAGTCTGACAGTTGATTTGTATAAATGATTTGCATAATAGGAAACAATTCACCAGTTTAGCTGTTTAAGTGAAGCTTAAAGTTGTAGAGTGTTGTAAGGAACAGCATCTGTCTTTCAATTTAAGGTAAGTGTAGACGTTGCGTATTTGTAAAATTTGTAAATATATATATATATACTTTCATGAAAGAAAATATGGTAAATAAAAATGCAAGTAGAGCAATAAATGGATTTCAACTTTAAATGGATTTTACAATTTCTTATAATTAAATTAGTAATTAACTCATACATTTTAATATTTTGAAATGTGCTACACTATGTTGTTATACTGTAAGGTGTTGATTTTTATCTTTTCTGAAATGATGAAGCTTTAAGCAAATATTATTTCGCAGGGAAAATGGCATAACACTGGAATAGAGGTTTAGTGATTAATTTTAAAATGAAAATAATTGTGTCTGTTATCACAGAGTTTGCTTGTGCTTGTCGTCCATTCTTCACTAAGCGACCATCCACTCCGTATTTTTTTTTTTTCTCAACCTCTTCAACTTGTTTCCCTCTGCAGATACTTGTTCATCATGAAGCATAAACTTGTTCTTCTCCTGTATCTAAGTGGTGAGTTTATTGAACATGAACATTACCGTTCTTTTTATATTATACAACTTTTAAATAAAATCTCTCCAACAGGTCTGGTTGCTGTATCCAACCTACAAACCGTCCCTTACAAATATAGCCTGGTCATGAAATCAATGTCATGGTCTAATGCACAGAGTTACTGCAGGACGATGTACACTGACCTGGCAACCATCGTGAATGCTACTGATTGGCAGAAATTGGAGAAAGAAAGAACAAGCAAATATTTCACAGGACCGGCCTGGATCGGCTTGTACAACAATATCAATAACTGGCGCTGGTCTTTAAATGACGTCCCACTGAATACACTCACTTATACCAACTGGTCTCCTTGGTCCAGTACCTTTGCTGGAGAAACAGCCTGTAGTTTTATTGGTGCCTATTATTACTGGTGGGATACATTGTGTTCACTACAATATGCGTTCATATGCTATGATGGTGAGTCTTTTTCTTGATGGTCATCTGCTTAGTTACAGTGTTATGTTGTGTGTGATGCTCAAAAATGAAAAGAGACCAACCTTCCTAACCCTCATGTTGTGTTTCGGTTAAATCTGAACAATTTAAAATTTTCAAGTTTTCTCTCTAACAGACTACAATTAGTGCATAAAACAGGGTTAAGGCACATTTCTACACTCCTTCCAAACACCTGAACATGCAAGTGTCTATCAGCGATATAATTTTGACCCCACGGGAACCACAACTGTTGAGAAACAAAACCGCATCAATCATACAACTTTCATGCAGCTCTGGTATATAAATCTTCTTTGAGGCTTCACAGTTCAGTCTGTGGCAGCAAAATGGCCAAGAGATGTACTGCACCTGAAGCTGTGGAACTGATATTTGACAATGACAGGGATCAGGAGGAGAGAAGCCAGGCTGACAGCGAGAAGGGTATAGAGGAGGAAGTCAGGGAGTACACCAGAGGAGGAAAACTCTGAGAGACTCCCACCTGAGAGAAGAGGTCGACTGTCATCCCAGAGTCAACGCAATATGCCAAATCCCGAGTGGATGACATCAAGTCCTGTTTTTTCAACTTTGAGTCAACTTTGAGTAAGTGTTGGCTTATAATGGGTTTGTGGTTTGGAGGGAGATCAACGCATGCTGGAAGGGGGGCAAAAATTAAAAGAGGAGACTTGAAGAACATGATTCCTTCCATGAACGCCATCCTCTGCTGCAGTGATGAAAGACGTGTAAGCAACAGCAGCAACATCCATGACAACCACAGAAGGAGAAAAAAGGTGCCAAACATGTGCACCAAGAGATAATAAAAAAGAAGCTTCGTGTGCCCCAGATGTGGTGTATATGTTTTCAAAGAACAGGCAACAACCTCGGTATACCGTATGCTCATGAGAGAACAAAACTGAGGGATATTGGGATGACTGTAGTCTTTTCAGAGTTACATAAGAAAATTGTCAATATGTTCATACAGTGTTTATTTCAAGCATTTCTTTTGCAATATAGTCAAGTTTCCCTTGTGAATATTTGGGCCTTTGTTTCTAATGAATAAAATCCCTCTAGTCAGTTTTGATGTTATTTTGTGCCACAGTTTATACAATTTTAATGGTTTTGGGAAACATTTCAGTGAAGTATTCTGTAATAAATGATTCAATTGATTTGATCTTAGTTTTTTTTGTTTAGTCAAAATAATATCGATATAATTTCTATATAAATCTAATACTACATTAGATGATAATATATGTATTATTGTGGATTTACTGTATAATGAAATGAAATAATTCCAGTCAAGGGTGACCGGGAACGTTATGAATGTGTGAACATTATAAGAGCTTTATATACTGTATGACGCAAGCTTTCTGTACAAAGTCTTAAACTTCAAATGAATGTCAGTTATTGAATTGCAATCTGAGTATCTGAGGATGCCACGGACTGTTGATGATTTTAAATCTGGTCTTAAAACTTACCTTTTTTATTAGAGCTTTTGAGTTTGAGATTTGCCTCAAATATAAAGTGCATTATAAATAAACTGTATTATTAATGTATTATTAATATTATTATTACTATTAAACTGAAATAGTTAAATAAAAAGAGGAGCTTTTTTTGTTGTTTTGTACTGCTGCTATATTTTCAATGTCGTCCTGTTTACAATTGTATTTTATCCAATACTAATTATGCTTTTAAACACATTTCCTGTTCCACAGCTCTAGGCACCGGCTCAGCCAGATTTGTTGGCATCACTACTGTTCTGACCTGGCGTGAAGCTCAGGCTTACTGCCGAACACATTACACAGACTTGGCCATCTCTTATACCAGCTCAGACAACACGCTGTTGGGGCAGATACAGGATTCCCAGGGTTATTCCTGGATCGGGCTCTACAGAGACACTTGGAAATGGTCAGACGGGACTGTTTCAGGCTTCCCTTGGGCTCCTGGACAGATCACTAATTATTACGGCAGGCTGGATTGTGCGATGGCTTCTAATGGACAGTACAGTCAAGACACCTGCACCAATCCTCACTATTTCTACTGTTACACCCGTGAGTGTTTTGCTTTCTCTGTGTTTTGCTTGCTGCTTGTGTTACATATGAAATTTTATGTTTAAGTATGTGAGCTTATGATGCTTACATCTATATCTTATTAGCTGAACAGCTGGCTTTACAGTATGTTAAACAGAATGGCACATTAATTATCTCATTGTTTAAATGCGTATGATGACCATGTATTGGGCCACACATAAGTACAGAAGATTTTTTTACTAATCAAAAAAAAAAAAAAACACACATTGGTTTGTATTGGTTTGTAATATTATCTTAATTTGTAATATTTACTGAGTACAGGCTTTGTTCTTTGGCTTAAAGCTATAAAATGTTATAACCAAATTTTGTTGATTAAAAAATGATTAAAACTGAACAAACACCTTTTGGTTCAAATCTAGATTGTGTTAAATATGCTCAAGCCAGATCCATGTGATTTTTGTCAAGCACAGTGCGATTCACATCAACTTTAGTGATCCATGTCTCTATGGCAATGTGTTGCGATTATTTCCAGTGTTTTTGTTGTTTATGTCTCTGTGTATTTGTAATACGTTTGTAATTTCCTTGTGTAAGCAAGTCTCATTAAAGACACAACATTTTTTTTTATTGTTGTTGGTGTGATTTTGCTAATTAGCGTGGTTCCATCACAACGTGTGTGTGTTCCATTCCACAGTTCGACCAGACATTTTAAAGCAGGTAATGAGACTGCAGGTGGCGTCTGATGCGAGTGTGTTTGTTCCTGCGGTGCAGTCGACCATTTTAGCGCAGGTGAGTCAAAAGATGTCTCGGAGAATGTGCGTTACAGAGCCGCTACGTTATTTTTAAGAATTGTGCTCATTTGGTAAGCTTTCCTCTGTTGTCTTGCACATTAAAAGCTGGGGGTTCGAATCTTATCTCACACAGCAGGTCTTTTTTATGTGTTTGCATGCTTTTGATATGTTGAATAAGTTTCCTCTGGAACCTCCGGTTTTCTTCTGATTTTCTGGCTGATTAGTGTTTTCAATTTACCTTTAGTGTGTGTGTGTGTGTGTGTGTGTGTGTGTGTGTGTGTGTGTGTATCCGTGCATGCATTGAGATTTATTCATGCCGTACCCAGACCCATGGCGGTACAACAATAAAAATTAAATTAAAAAGCTTTTTTTGTTATAAATTCTGGCCTAGTTGGTAACTTATTTATTTTGCGATATAGACTGAGGAGCTGATTTTTGTTTTTAGATCAAGCAGAAACTGAAAGTGAATGGCTGGTTGGAGAGCATCACAGTGACCTGGCGGGTGCAACCAAATGGAAACGTCTTCTACAAGAAAAAGAATTATGAGCTCTAAGTGTAAATGCTTACTTTCCATTCAGGTGAAATGCAAAAATAATTGTATGGCTTTTCATTAAAGACATAGAATATAAATATATAGAATATATAGTCAGAGAAAAATATATACAGTATATATACAGTATACACACTACAGGAGAAGAAACAATAGTATGATGTATATTATATTAATATAATATTAATATATTCAAAGGATCATATAGATGTCAATATACTATAACATATAGCAATAAATTTAGTGTTCAAATATTTATAAAAGTTTTTTTCCCCTTCTATCTCTATATAAACAGCACAAACGCAACATATTCTAGTTTCTATTTTCTGTATCTATAAACTGTTATATTACACTACCTATAGTCAATAAACACCTTTAAATTAAAAACGTTTGGCATCGTTTTTACACAAAAAACACAGAACAAACTGTCAGAAATTAGAAAGTGCTCATTACAAAAGTAATATTCCATGAAAAAATTAACTGAAAATTTACTTTGACCAAAACCAGACAGTAGAACTACAAACAACACAAACTCAAGTACCAACCTAGAAGTGCTACAGATCAAAACCCAAGATGCATCTTGATAATAATATTATGATGATGATGATGATGATGATGATTATTTATTTGTTTTATTTATTTATTTATTTATTTATTTATTTATTTATTTGTGTTTTTATTTATTTTTAAATACACTTCAGTTTATCCACCATAACAAATAAAGCTTCTCTGGCATGTTGATTTTTTTAAATGTGGTTCTGAGGTAAAGTGGGGACCATTTATGAATAATTAATTGTCTGGGATGTATGCAATGAGGATGCCAACCCCAGCAAAGTCACTATGCATATAACTGTTCCTCGATTGTGACAGCTGCATGATAGTAATGGAGAATATTGCATTCTAGTTATTTTCATTGAACATCCATTCAGAAGTGTTCGGTCATCGGAAGTCATGAGTTTCAAGTAATCAAAAAAATATTTTACACTTTTTTTTTTTACTTTGAAAACAAAATATTAAAAACTTTTCCATTCCTGTGGAATAATTCCTAAAGTCAAAGCTTTCACACTTCTTAAAAAGGCTTTGTTAATCTCCATTTTCAATCATCAAGTCTTGGTAAGACAAAGCGACAGTAGGAGTGAAAACTACCGAATAGAAAAAAAAGCAGAAGCAAAGATAATAGTAGCAGTATACAAATAATAATATATTATTATTATTATTAGTATTATTAGTATTATTAGTATTATTATTATTATTATTATTTTGCATAATCTAGTTACAATTTACAGACATTTACAGCTGCATGAAGCATTATTCAAAAGCATCAGCCGGAGCGCATAGAGCTTAATTATTTTTATAAGGACACTCATTGGCTAATGAAAATGATTAAGGGAAAATCCCAAGCATAATATTTGGTCTATTTTATCTTTAATAATAATAATAATAATAATAATAATAATAATAAAAACAATAATAATAATAATAATAATAAATTCTTCATGTCACTGTAAATGTCTGTAAATTGTAACCAGATTATGCAAAATAATTTCTCTTCACGACATATGTCCCTTTCCTCCAATGTCTATAGGTCAGCGTCTATCCGTTAATGGGCCTGTATGAGGTCATAACACCTTTGTAATAGTTTGTAATATATACAGTATTGCTGTTTTAATTTTGTTTCATGGTGATTTTGAAATTCTTTTTTCCCAAGCACATAACGAAATACCATCAGTTACATCACCAATTATACCTTAGGTAAAAATAAATCAGTCGCATTTCAAAGTTATCCATGAGCTGATCGCCAGATGGCGCAAAGTGACATTTTCAGCTGCCGCAGTTTTAAAATGTAATTAGACCTTAAGTAAAAATAAAAAAGTCATAACAATATATTGTATCGAAGAAATACTATAGTGATGGTGATTTTCACATCTGAGCACTTTATAGAACAAACTATTGCTATTGCCAACCTATTGAAATTTACTGTAGAATAATGAGTAATATATA
>QMIH01001541.1:103771-116938 GCA_003987875.1 Clarias batrachus | reverse complement strand
AAGCGCCAACACTGCAAATACTGACTCTTTGCATAAATGACATGTAATTGTCAATAAAAGCCTTTGAAACGTATGAAGTGCTTGTAATTATATTTCAGTACATCACAGAAACAACTGAAACAAAGATCTAAAAGCTGTTTAGCAGCAAACTTTGCGAAAACTAATATTTGTGTCATTCTCAAAACTTTTGGCCACAACTGTACATGTTAATTTTCTTTTTCTTTTTCTTTTATATTTTGTATTAATTATTTTTATATGAATATTTTTGAGTTGTGGTACAAATCATCTGCCTTTCCATTAATTCTTATGGGGAAATTTACTTTGATGTATAAATGGATTTGGATTACAAGCGCGTTTCCGGAACAAATAATGCTTGCAGTCCAAGGTTTAACTGGCAAATATTTTATAGATAGAATATGTGGAAGACACAGAAATGAAGACACAGTAATGCACCTACAAGACACCACACTCCTTAAGAAGCAGAAATGAACGCGTGACACAGCTTGGCTTACTCCTTAAAAAAAAAAGGAAAGACTATGGAAACTGAACCTTTAAAGATGAATGGATGGATCAAAGTATGGTTATTCCTCCTGTGGGAAATCGTGTTTGTGTTTCAAAACTGTGGTGTTAATTAAAAGCAGTAATATGAAGCGCCACTATGAGGTCAAACACAGGTGGTTAGAGCGAACATATCCACAGCAGTCTAAAGCGAGGGCATGTAAAATACCTGAACTGAGAGCCCAGTGTTATGTGCTAAAATGTCCCCTGACACGGATTGTTTTTTCTCCATACAGCCACGGCATTCGGGCAGGGCGTGTACTTCGCAGTGGATGCATCGTACTCGATTGAGGACACCTACTCTCCCCCCAATGCTGACAAACACAAATTCATCTTCGTAGCCCGAGTTCTGACAGGAGACTTCATCCAGGGGAAGCACGAAATGCGCACAGCGCCGCTCAAAGAGGGCTCAGACATCCCAGTGCGCTACCACAGCGTAGTGGACAACGTGAAGAAACCCAGTCTGTTTGTCATCTTCAACGACACGCAGGCGTACCCGCAATACCTCATCACCTGCAAGAAGGGTCCTGGTTGACAACCTCGACACGCTTCCATCTCCACATCTCATCTGCATGATTCACACTTCTGATTTACACCAACATGACTTTTAAACGTCTCACACACACATTATTTTACATCCGTCTTATTGATCAGTGGCCACCAAAGACTGCTTCTATCTGTGGAGAATACTAATAAACACCTTAAAAACGAGTGTGTGGGAGTGTGTTTAAAACTTTGGTTAAGTTTCATCATCATCATCATGGTTATAATAATACACGTTTTATGTAGCGCTTGTCATAGAATTAAGGATAATGTGTTTTACAAAAAATAATAATACAAATACAAAAAAAATTAAAAGACATTTAATAACAATTCTAAAATAATAATTAAATCAGTATAAAATTTATAATTTATTTAAATAATAATTTTTTAAATATATTAATAAATATTAACACAAATATTTAGTTCATTGTACTTATCGATTACAATTTTATTCTTCCAATGCATTTACTTATTTCACATAAATTAATATGTATGGGAGAGATAAATAAAGGAACAAATAAATACATAAACATGTGGAGCCGATAAAGCTTGGGTGGTCTTTGATTAATAGACTGCATTTCACTTTAATATTTTAAACATTAAACCCAAAAAGCACATAAACGAGCAGTTATATTTTAAGCGTAACAAAATTCTGTTTTGTTCAAAAGTATTTATCACAGCCGTTAATGTTTGTTAAAACCCTCAGTGGAGAGAAAACCAGATCTGAGTCTCTCAGTGATCAGATATCACATAATTAATCATTTATCAGGTTCATACTCTCAGAAGTGTGCATGTGGACTTTGTCTTTTTGCAGGGAATTTGTAACAAAGTTCACATCTGAAGGCAGAGGTGGGTTTTGTAATGTATTGACCTTGTTTTGATTTGGGCGTATGGTTAATTCAAATCAGTTCAGTTCAGTTTTAGTTATACAGTGTACGCTTGTACCACTGGTGACTATCGCAAAGTAGCTATACAGAATCCAAAAAATATGGAAATGAGAAAATATGTATAAATTAAAATGATCAGATAGTCCCTGATGAGCAAGCCGAGGGCGGCGGTGGCAAGGAAAAACTCCCTGCGATGGCAATAGGAAGAAACTTTGAGAGGAACCAGACTCAACAGGGAGCCCATCCTCATTTGGGTGATTATAGACAGCAGGGATTGATCTGCAGTCATACTGTGTGTTAGRGGTCTGGACGTTCAGTATAGCAGGAGATGTGATTCAATTAATATGGAAATGAGAAAATATGTATAAATTAAAATGATCAGATAGTCCCTGATGAGCAAGCCGAGGGCGGCGGTGGCAAGGAAAAACTCCCTGCGATGGCAATAGGAAGAAACTTTGAGAGGAACCAGACTCAACAGGGAGCCCATCCTCATTTGGGTGATTATAGACAGCAGGGATTGATCTGCAGTCATACTGTGTGTTAGAGGTCTGGACGTTCAGTATAGCAGGAGATGTGATTCAATTAATATGGAGTCCAGTTTTGTTATTCTTTGTTCCTGGGCCCATACGCTGCTTTAATACTGTTTACTGTGGCTGGGGATGTGATTGGGATTCTTGGTCACATGGTCTTTCAATGACCACTACTCCTCCTCAGTTATACGTATTACTCTCCTTCAGTATCTATATATGTGTCTCCCATATTTATTTATCTGATCACCATGTACCCTCATCTGCATTGACTCTCATGATCTCAGTCTCGYAACACCCACTTTTGCACTGCGTCACATTCAGTGGCTTTTGCACTAGTCTGTTCACTAATATTTATCTTTATTTACATATATTTGCATGTATTTGTGTAATTCTTTTTATATATTTATGTATATTTTATACATTATATTCTTTTTCTCAAAATCATTTCTGTTGTAGGGTGGTCGTCTTCAAATATTTGGTAGTCCTTTTTTTTTTGTTTTTACTAAACTATACACGGTTGACGATTTGTCATTGCAACATCATGTCTATTGTCTATCACTGTCTATTCTATTTACGGTTTATAACGATTTAATATTATTAATATTATTATTATCGGTGCTGATTTTGAATTTTTCTGAAGGCCTGGGAACCATGTGTGCTGAGCGCGCCTTTGACACCGGAAGCATATCAGCGCTGCACCGGCACCGCGGGGGATTCTGGGATGTGTGATGAATGGACCAGGCAACAACACTGGTGTTAGCTAGCTAACCCGGCTAGCGGTATAGTTTTTATTTTTGGTAATTATTTAATAAATAATTTGATGCATATGAAAATAACAATTGTATGCAATGCATGTTAACGAAGCGGAGTTAGAAAAGCAAAAAGCGGATTTTTTGAAAAATGTGAACAATAAAACGTCTGACTAGCGTGTTAGCCCTTAGATTCCAACGGATAGGAATGATTATTATTAGCATTAGTAGTAGTATTGATGTTTTCAGATGGTGTGACTTATATGATCAGGTAACTAAATAAAATAAATAATTAAACAACTTTAAACTGAATCATAAACACTGAAGGACTGAAACATTCAATGTCGTTTCGATTCATATTCCGATTCGATATTACCATTCCCACCCAATTTTGTTACAATTTTAAAACTTTATTGATCATTTAAATGTAGCCCTCTTCTTATAACTTTAGTTGTCTCACTTAAAACGAAGCGCAGTATTCCAATACAAGAGTTTAACATTTAAGTACTGCGTTTCTATTGCTAAAATGTGTTTAATTTGGAAAAACTTTTGAAGGGAGGTCTTTCAAACTCCTGTCTCACAAACCGAACTGGAACGACACCTCATTCACCCCCCCCCCGGCACGCCCCCAAAGGATATTATGTCCTGAGAAGATTCATTACTCAATTTGTAATTCAGGTTTGAAATTTCAACAGGTGTTTACAGTAGGTTCATCTTTTCCACAGTATCAGGGGAAACTTGCGGTTTACACTCTCCTTTTTGTTGGATTTGTTTTGTTTTCACCTTTTAGTGTACCAAACCCAGCTTTTTGTTTTATTCGTGATTCTTTCTTTCTCTCTCTTCCCCCCCACGTTCTATAATGTATACCTGGTGTCAATCCTTGTACGTACAGATAAATTCACATTTACTGTTCATCTTTTCAGAAACTGTCTCTTAGACATATTAGGCTGTCTTGGAGTTGGGGACACTGGTGGTTGGGGGAGGGGGTTGGAATGTGTATAAGGGGTTTAAGTTAAACTCATGTTAACTAATCTTAATTGTGCCTCTGCTTTGTTGATATGGTCCGTGTATCTGATATACTTGAAACGCACACTATGTGCTAATTTTGCATGTTATGTTTTTGCGAAAAAATCAGTGAAAATACTGAAAAGAAGCTCATGTGCTCTGAACACACCCGGGTACATCTAAGGCAAATGGAGCGGTCTTGTCTGATCAACCTGAAAAAACAGACAATTCTGATATAGGCTGATCAACTGTGTCTTTGTTATAAATTTTAAAATATATTTTTTAAATCAGTATTGCAATTTCAAGATTCATAAMCATTGATTTTTACTAGTGCACTTGTGTGAGGAGTAAAACTAACGCAATAACAGCTTGTTCATGAGCTTCTAGTGCACTACACAGTGCACAGGATTATTGGTGTACGCTGTTTAGTGCACTTATGAGCCGAGCCATGAATGCCCCTGAAGTGTTTGAGATTTAATTAGTTAAATCAATTTAAATTGAATGAGTATCAAGAGACTCAGGACAGAGTGTACCTGCCTTTCCTGTAGTGTGAGTGTGAAGGGTGTATTTAAGGGAGGGTATTTAAAGGCTGATCCTGATGATCTTCGTTCCTCCAGGTTGTGACCGAGCCGAGGCGTCAGGATGTACGCTGTGTTCCGTCAGGCTCATCACCCCACCGCTGTGGAGTTCTCCGTCTACTGTAACTTCATCTCCAGCGAGGAGAAAAACCTGGTGGTGGCGGGAACATCGCAGCTCTACGTCTACAGGATCATCCACGATTATGAGGTTCATCACCACACACATATACTCACCTTCATCACCATGACTTTCACACACACACACACTTCTAAAGAGTCGTACATGAATCAAATGATGAATCAACTCTGTTGTGAATGCGTTCTTAGGATCAAATAGTGATCTTAAACTAATAATGTAGGTCAACTGTGCTATATTTAAAATTTATTATTTCTTCTTAGTATTTTAGTAGTAAATGTGTACATGCTTGTATAAGAGAAACTGTGTATTCTGTTTCAGAGCTCTACAAAATCAGAGAAATCTTCAGGTAAGGAGGTTTTCTTATCCGCTGTTACACCTCTAGTCTCTGCTTGCCCTTCGCCATGTGTTAACGCTGATGATGTAACGCTGTTTCAGACGCTAAGAGTCGTAAGGAGAAGTTGGAGCAGGTGGCATCTTTCTCTCTCTTCGGTAACGTCATGTCGATGGCCAGCGTGCAGCTCGTGGGGACGAACAGAGACGCCCTACTGCTCAGCTTTAAAGATGCCAAGGTGCTGATAACACACAGTAAATTAACTGAACAGTCGTGTGGACAGTGTGTGATATTGTGTGCATGTGTGTTTTGACAGCTGTCAGTGGTGGAGTATGACCCTGGGACGCACGACCTCAAGACCCTCTCACTGCACTTCTTCGAGGAGCCGGAACTTCGGGTGAGTTTAACGCAGTTCTATCTGAAATGATTCTCAAAGCATTGTGTCGTTTCATGAAGAATCAGAGTCAAGTCGATTCATTCACAGTGATGTATATATATTTTTTTTAAACAGTGAATAATTTCCTATTAAATTGGGATGAAATGGTTTTGTGATTTAAAATATATTATCATAATATTGAATCATTCTCTGAAGAATCAGAATCTAATTGATTCATGTGTCTCAAAGCACTGATTCATTTCCTGAAGAATCATAATCAAGTTAAGTCATACATGGTGATAGGTCATTCTTTTTAAAATCATTTGCTAAGGAATCAGAATCAAATGGTTTTGTGGTGAAATATGTATTAAATCACTCCTGAAGAGTGAGAATCAAGATGATTCATTAATACTAAAATATAAGATTTTTTGAATCAGTGAATCATTAGAATCAGAATCTAATTAAATTTGGCTCTGCAAGACACCTCAAAACACTGAATCATTTTGTGAAGAATCAGAATCAATTTGATATCTCTCAAAGGGATCATATTGAATCATTTTCTAAAGAATCAGAATCAAGTTGAGACTTTTTAAAAAAAAATCAGTTCATAATTTCTTAAGAAATCAGAATTAAATGGATTTATGGTGAAATATGATTTCTCAAAGTATTTAATTAGTTCCAGAGGAATCGGAACCAAATTAATTGAAAATGATTCTGTGATGTTTGTTTTCGATGTTTTTTTTTTGTGTGTTTGCAGGATGGTTTTGTGCAGAATGTACACATCCCCATAGTGCGCGTGGATCCTGAGAACCGCTGTGCGGTGATGCTCGTGTACGGCACGCAGCTGGTCGTTCTACCCTTCAGGAAGGACACGCTAACTGATGAGCAGGAGGGGATCGTTGGAGAAGGGTACGAATGTTATTTAAAATCCACTCTTGTCATTTGAACGCTCTGCGCGTGTCCCAACCCGTGCTCAGTAGCCTTCATGTTTCCCGCAGGCAGAAGTCCAGTTTTCTCCCCAGTTACATAATCGACGTGCGCGAACTGGACGAGAAGCTCCTGAACATCATCGATATGAAGTTTCTTCACGGGTACTACGAGCCCACGCTTCTGATCCTGTACGAGCCCAACCAGACCTGGCCTGGGTATGAACTCTTGTTACGTTACACATTTTGCTGATTTGTTATTCTTACGGTTAAGAGCCGGTGTAACCTGAGCTGTGGTGTGTTTGTGGTAGGCGTGTGGCCGTGCGTCAGGACACCTGCAGCATCGTGGCCATCTCCCTGAACATCATGCAGAAGGTTCACCCCGTCATCTGGTCCCTCAGTAACCTGCCCTTTGACTGCACTCAGGTCATGGCTGTGCCCAAACCCATAGGTCAGTCTCTCTCACACACCACACACGCACATAGTGATTTACACTTACAATGAATCACAAATTGGACGAGAACCGTTCCACACGTGGTGATAAACAGTAATGGCACTGGGAGGTTTAACTGTATGTATCACAAACTGTCAGTCACAACGTGGGTTTAAGTAGGTCTGTACGGTCTGCAAGCAAGAAGACACTTCTGATAAGATTATGTCATCTTAAACAATGATCAAAAAAGTAATCTAGATGTCTGCATCTGCTCGCCCTGTGGCACCTCATTTGAGTCTGTGTTGAAGTCTGTGTTGTGGTGTGTCTGTGTTCTAGGTGGCGTGGTGGTGTTTGCTGTGAACTCCTTGCTGTACCTGAATCAGAGCGTCCCGCCTTTCGGGGTGTCTCTCAACAGCCAGACCAACGGGACGACAGCGTTCCCTCTCCGTAAGCTTCATCTGAACTCTGATTGACTGAGAATTTTTCAGCTTTTATTCTCTTCATGTTATCAGTGTTATAAAATGAATAATATAAAGCAATAAGTTGTGTGTGTGTGTCAGGTGTTCAGGAGGAGGTGAAGCTCACTCTGGACTGCTCTCAGGCCGCCTTCATTACGTCTGATAAAATGGTCATCTCTCTGAAAGGAGGAGAAATGTGAGTCTCTCGGGCTCTCATCTACACATCCTTTCCAGCTCTTCCTGTGTCTTTATTAACCTATTAAATATAGAGTGTATAACTCTGTGTTTGTTTGTGTAGATACGTCTTGACACTCATAACAGACGGAATGAGAAGTGTGAGAGCGTTCCACTTCGACAAGGCGGCTGCCAGCGTCCTCACCACCTGTGTGAGCAAAGCATGATGGGAAAGCCATCGCCTCCCTTACACACACCAGCTCACACCACGTTGCCACATGTGCGCACACGTTGTATAACAGGTTATTTCTGTGCAGATGGTGACGATGGAGCCAGGGTTCCTGTTCCTGGGTTCTAGATTAGGGAACTCTCTGCTGCTGAGATACACGGAGAAACTTCAGGAGAGCGCCGCSGACGAGGGAAAGGAGAAGGAGCGAGACAAGGAGAAGGACAAACAGGTCATTCGTCTGCTTTACAAACACGATATGTACACTGTGACCACGTCCTAAACCACACTCCTTTATTCACTATGTAGGGTATGTTAATGTCGTTATCTGTAAATTGTGGGCGTGTTCCAAACCACACTCCTTTATTCACTATGTAGGGTATGTTAATGTCATTATCTGTAAATTGTGGGTGTGTTCCAAATCACTCTCCTTTATTCACTATGTAGGCGATACGAACACTGTCGTCACTCCACTGTGAGCGTGTACCAAAGCACGCTCCCTATTTCCTATGTAGGCCTTTGACCCTATATTGTGGACGCGTCCCAAACCACGCTTCCTATTCACTATGTAGGCCATGAAAACACCATCATCGTCCAACTCTGTGCATGTTCCCAACCATATTTCCTGTTTAGTATGTAGGCTATAGAAACACTGTTTCTGTGTAGAGGGAGTGTCCCAAACCACACTCCTTATTCACTTATAAACACTATTATCTGTATATTGTGGGCATGTCCCAAACCACATTCCCTATATATGTCAACTGTGTAGGCCATGTAAACACTATTACCACGCCCCTGTGCGCGTGTCCCAAACCACTTGGATCTTCACTTGTTGACTTGCTTTTTTTGTTTCTTGGTTTGCAGGATGAACCACCAAACAAAAAGAAGCGCATCGACTCAAACACTAATTGGACAGGTGTGTGTGTGTGTGTGTGTGAGAGAGAGAATTTTTTTTTTGCTTTGGTGTTGATATTTTGAGTGAGCAGTTTATATATTTAATCATACCTAGCTCTGTGTGTGTAGCAGGAAAGGCCTCCATGTTGGATGAACTGGATGAGATCGAGGTTTATGGGAGTGAAGCTCAGTCAGGCACTCAGCTGGCCACCTACTCCTTCGAGGTGAGAGGTTATACACACACAGACACACACCATGCTCCTAATTGATCACATGATCTCAGAGTTAGCTTTACTTTAACCTTTTTTTTTTGGCTTAGTGGCACCGGCGTTCCTGCCGTGTTGTTACCGCATTGTGATACAGTGATTGTGTGTGTTGCAGGTGTGTGACAGCATCCTGAACATTGGGCCGTGTGTGAATGGGTCGATGGGAGAACCAGCCTTCCTCTCTGAAGAGGTGAGACTGATGGACCTACAGCTCTAT
Source organism: Clarias batrachus (assembly GCA_003987875.1). Taxonomy (NCBI): domain Eukaryota; kingdom Metazoa; phylum Chordata; class Actinopteri; order Siluriformes; family Clariidae; genus Clarias; species Clarias batrachus. The sequence continues at coordinate 107,648 of QMIH01001541.1, read as the reverse complement.
AATAATAATAAAAACTCGTATCTGATTAATCAGTGAGTCTGAAATTGTACGGATTTGTCTTCTTCCTCCTCTTTCAGTTCCAGAGTAACCCTGAACCTGACCTGGAGGTGGTGGTGTGCTCCGGGTACGGAAAGAACGGCGCCCTGTCAGTCCTACAGGTAAAAAATTTTAATACCCATTATAAACGTTCACGAGACATAGGCCTGTCTCATTCTCCTAGATTGAATACTGTAAATCTAATCCTGTTTTTTTTTTTTTTTTTTTTCCCCTCCTCCAGAGAAGCATCAGACCGCAAGTGGTTACGACCTTTGAGCTTCCCGGGTGTCACGACATGTGGACAGTGATCTCTAATGAGGAGAAACCTGAGCAGGTGAAATGGGCTTGTGGWGGAGAGAGAAATCCTCTTTAAATACTGTCACGTAGTCAAAGTCTCCGTCATCTCGTCCCGTACTGACTGTCCTGTTTGTCCTGTCAGCCTCCGGCAGAGGGCGAGAGCGAGACACAGGAGGATGCGGAGAAGCAAGAGCTCCCCGTGGAAGACGAGAAAAACAAACATGGCTTCCTGATCCTGAGCAGAGAGGACTCCACCATGGTAGGACGGCATCACCTGGGCTGTGTGTGCCAGCATGTGCTGTCAGATCTCTGCCTGTGTAGCATGAGTGTGAGATAATCACTGTGTGTGTGTGTGTGTGTTTAGATCTTGCAGACGGGCCAGGAGATCATGGAGCTGGACACGAGCGGATTTGCCACTCAGGGCCCGACTGTGTACGCCGGCAACATCGGAGACAATAAGTACATCATCCAGGTGTCTCCCATGGGCATCAGACTGCTGCAGGGAGGTGAGACGGGTGATGTAACGCAGCGTATATGAATAAAGTCTAACAGATTGAAATGCACATTACAGAGCAATCTGTCATGTTATCTCTTTTAAACACACTCGCACACTGTGTGTAACTGAATGTTGTGTCATTGCAGTAACGCAGCTACACTTTATCCCGGTGGACCTGGGATCTCCCATCATCCACTGCTCCGTGGCCGACCCCTACATAGTGATCATGACGGCTGAGGGAGTCGTCTCCATGTTCGTCCTGAAGACCGACTCGTACATGGGAAAGACTCACCGCCTCGCGCTGCACAAACCTCACCTCCACACGGTCCGTCTCTCATTCCCACTTTCTGTCTGCTTGTCTGTCTCTCTTTTTGTCTTTGGCTGTCTTTTGCTGTCTGCCTCTCCCTCTCTCTGTTTGATTCTCCCCTGTTTGTTCACTTGTCCAAGTCTCTTCCTATGTTTGTCTTCTTTTCTGTCTTCCTTTTTGTCTGTCACTCTGTCTTTCTGTATGCTTGTATATCTGTGTCTCTTCTGTCTGTTTGCCTGTCTGTCACTTCCTCTTTCTGTCTGTTTGCTTGTCTGTCTGTGTTTTCTCCTCTCCTGTCATTCGGCTTTCCTGTCTGTCTGCTTGTCTCTCTGTCTCGGACTGTCTCTTGCTCTGTCTGTCTGCTTGTCTTTCCAGTTTCATCTCTCCTTGTTTGTCTGTCTGCTGTCTGTTCTCTCCCCGTCTCTCTCTCTCTGACTGTTTTTGCTTTTTTCTTATTTTTATCTAAAAGCTCTTATGGAATTAAGTAAATAAAGTGTTATTATTTAAAGTAATGTTTATTTAATTACATATTATAGAATATTTCACTCAGTAAAGAGGTGTAGTAATGTAAATATTAGGAAAATTAATACAGGAACAACAGATTGTGCTTCAGATTTGTGTGGTTTTGGAAAGATCGATGAATGATCATTTATATATTTATTATTATTGTGTGTGTGTGTGTGTGTGTGTGTGTGTGCGCGCGTGCGTGTGCAGCAGTCACGCGTGATCGCGCTGTGTGCGTACCGTGACGTGAGCGGCATGTTCACCACCGAAAACAAAGTGGCCTTCTTAAACAGAGAGGAAACAGTGTGCAGGAGCCAATCAGAGGCTGAGACGCTCATCCACGACCTCGGGTAAACACCTCTCACCCCTTCATCATGAGGAAGACGAGGATGATTCTGTTACTGTGATGCATTGATTTGGGTTAAAATTTTGAAAACTGTTTTTGTCAGAAAAGCATGTTTTTTTCTTTTCCATTAGTCATGTGAGGTGTTATTAGTGTACTGCAGCTACTGTCTAAACCTGTGTGTGTGTGTGTGTGTGTGTGTGTGCGTGTGTGTGCGCGCGCGCAGTACCACAGTGGACGATGAGGAGGAGATGCTGTACGGAGACTCGAACCCTCTGACAAGCCCCGGTAAAGACGAGTTCAGTCGCTCGGCGGCCCCGTCCCAGTGCGAGCGTACTGGAGCTCAGAGCAGACACGACCCCACACACTGGTGCATGGTGGTGCGAGAAAGCGGCGTCATGGAGGTGAATTACAGAGTGGATATATTCTGTAATGTGTTTTAAATGTTGTTTAATCATGTAATTAGCTGTCTTAAGGTAATTAGTCTGAAGGTCAGTGAATCTGATCTCGTTCCCCACCCCATGTGTCCTCAGATCTACCAGCTGCCCGACTGGAGGTTGGTGTTCCTGGTGAAGAACTTCCCCGTGGGTCAGCGCGTCCTGGTGGACAGCTCGGCCGGACAATCAGCCGCCCAGGGCGAGGCCAAGAAGGAGGAAGTGACTCGTCAGGGCGAGATCCCACTGGTGAAAGAGGTGGTGCTGGTGTCACTGGGATACAACCACACCCGACCCTACCTGCTGGTGTGTGTCTGTGTGTTTTTGTTTGTGCTGTACAACCTACCTGTCTTGTCTTCTATCACACATAATACATCTTTCTCTCTCCTCCGCAGGCTCATGTGGATCAGGAGTTGTTGATCTACGAGGCGTTTCCGTACGATCAGCAGCAGGGACAGAGCAGCAACCTGAAAGTGCGCTTTAAGAAGGTGAGGAGCTCCGGGGGCCAGCGGGAGGGCCAGACGGGACCGATCCTGCCTAAAAGTTTAATCATCAAATGTGTCACATTTCCCATCATGCAGTCACACTGGTCACGGTCCTCACTGTACCTGCTGTCTGTTAATGAACACTGCAACATCAGACACCATGTGACCTGARGGTTCATTCATGTCTGCAGTGGGTGTGGCCTGTCCATGTGTGCTCACGAAGAATAATAAGAGTTTATTTAATATTAATATGGCAATTTATATAATGACTCAGAATGTTTTACTAAGGACAACAGATTTGTAAATAAACTACAGCTTAGAGGCAAAAAGCTGAAAATTCAAATGTAATGTAAATATAAATTATAAAACTAAATAACCAATAAATAAATCAATTTAAGTTTRATTAAGCAACACAGAGAAATACAATTACATATTCCACTTTATTAAAAAGTAACTTTTGTTTTTTTTTTGTAATGTCAAATGTGAAAAACTATTGTAAAAATAATTATGATAAATGGTATTAATGAGGAAAAGCAACAGAAAAGTTGTTTGCAGCAACATTAATCGTTAAGGAAATAAGTTAAAATAATAATAATAAATTGTGTAAAAGACAGAACTATAACTTTTAGAATTAAGAAGAGACAATAAATAATAATGTAATTTCCTAAAAATACCAAAGTATCTATAAAATAACTAATTTAATTCAGATGTAATGGAAATAAATTGGATAAATAGATGATAAAGTAATGAAAGCTAGTGTACAGATCTTTTAAGTGATGAGAGCGAGCGTGTGTGTGTGTGTGTGTGTGTGTGTGTGTGTGTGTGTGTGTGTGTGGAGCACAGATTCAGCTCACATCTGAGCGAGTGTACAGAATAAACACAAACAACTGTCTTCATATCCTTCATGCGGCTCCTTTCTCTTCATATTCACACTCAACTGATGTATTGTTGTTTTTGTTGTGTGTGTGTGTGTGT
>QMIH01001541.1:89313-103195 GCA_003987875.1 Clarias batrachus | reverse complement strand
TTTATTTGCGGCCCTTCTCCTCACTGGATGTTCGTGACGTCTCGTGGCGCGCTGAGGCTCCACCCCATGACCATAGACGGACCGATCGAGTCTTTTTCACCGTTCCACAACGTCAACTGTCCCAAAGGCTTCCTGTACTTCAACAAGCAGGTACACACACACACACACACACACCAGTCTGAGCCACATGATTAGAAGACCATAGCTCTAAGGATCTGGTAATGATATAATGCGTCATCATTTTTAAGTGTGTGCATCTATGCACCTGTGTGTTTTCAGGGTGAGCTGAGGATCAGTGTGTTACCCACATACCTGTCGTACGATGCTCCATGGCCTGTGAGGAAGATTCCTCTACGCTGTACAGTTCATTACGTCAACTATCATGTGGAGTCCAAGGTGCGATCTGCCTTATTGCAGCTTTATTACAGCCTTATTACACAGTTTTATCATCATTACATCTAATATGCCTTGAATGGAGCCCTCGTTGCTTGATGGTATTAAAGCATGGATTAAGAAAAACAATTAAATAATAACTTAAAACTAAATGTATTATGCTTCTGGTTTTGTATTATATTATACACCAACTGGCCAAAAAAAAGTTGCATACTTCCCATCACTGTGGAATCTCTGAACTCGTCAGACCACATGATCTTTTTCCATCGTGCGAAAGTCCAGTCTTTTATTCTCCCAAGCAAACTGAAGACTTTTTTTCTGATGATTCTCACTAGCAATCAGTTTTCTTATAGACAAGCAGCTGTTTAGTCCCAGTCCTGAGAGTTCTCATCACACTATATGTGTAGAAATACTCTTAGTATTAAACAGAACGCTGGTTTTTACTKTTTTTTTTTTTTACTATGCAACTTTAAGTGTTTGTGATCTCCATTCACAATCACATTTCTTTCACAAAGTTGATGATTCAGCACTATTACTCCTAATTTTAAGATTTAATACTCCTAATTTTAAGATTTAATTTTAAGATAAATTTGTATTGAAGGATTCTTAACCCAGTTCCAGTCATTTCAAATATCCCTAGTTGTTTTCTTTGCTAAAAAGTTTTAACGGGGAAAATGTTATAATAAGTTAAGATTTTAATAAACCGTGAAGCAATAATACAGATATTTTTGTAAGAAGAATAAACTAAAAGTAAAAAGTTTTAAGAAATAACAGAAAAAATGTAAAACTCTATTTAAATGTTAACGAATAAATCTGTGTATGTGTGTGTGTGTGTGTGTGTGTGTGTGTGTGTGTGTGTCAGGTGTATGCTGTGTGTAGCAGCGTTAAGGAGCTGTGTACTCGGATCCCCAGGATGACTGGAGAAGAGAAAGAGTATGAGACCATAGAGAGAGGTGAGCACTAACACTGATGATGATGATGATGATGATGATGATACAGAAGCAGATCATTGATTTTGTGTGTGTGTGTGTGTTTTAGACGAGCGGTATATTAATCCACAGCAGGAGAAATTCTCGATCCAGCTCATCTCACCCGTCAGCTGGGAGGCCATCCCTAACACACGGTGAGCACCATCATCCTCATCCTCAGCAGCATCATGAGCTATAAGAGGAGATTTGTTTACCTCATCTTCTATGTGTGTGTGTGTATGTGTGTGTGTGTGTCTGTCAGGATCGATCTGGAGGAGTGGGAACACGTGACGTGTATGAAGACGGTGGCGCTGAAGAGTCAGGAGACTGTGTCTGGTCTGAAGGGTTACATTGCCATAGGAACCTGTTTAATGCAGGGAGAGGAGGTCACCTGCAGGGGCCGGGTATACACACACACACACACACACACACACACACACACACGCGCGCACACATACGCGCACACACAGGTTTAACATTACTGTGTTTTAAATCGGGTTTAAAATGTTCTTTATGGTTTCTGTGTGTGTGTGTGTGTGTGTACGTACAGATCCTCATCCTGGACGTGATCGAGGTGGTACCGGAACCGGGTCAGCCCCTCACCAAGAACAAGTTCAAGGTTCTGTATGAGAAGGAGCAGAAGGGACCCGTAACGGCCCTGTGTCACTGTAGCGGATACCTCGTGTCTGCCATCGGACAGAAGGTAATACACACACACACACACACACACAATTTGTAATGGAATAGAGGACAAGAAGTGTGTTTGGTTCATCTTGCATTGCATTCATATATCAGTTCTAACGTGTTACTGTTTCCATGGCAACACCTCATACATTTAACCCATACAGATTATAGTTTTACTGTAAACCTTTCTGTAAGGAGTCTCCAGTGTCAGTATTCATAAAGCACTGTGTGTATGAGACACACTCCTCTGTAGAGCCTATCACTCAGTCAGTATGTGGGCATCTTTAATGTGATTGTGTGTGTGTGTGTGTGTGTGTGTAGATCTTCCTGTGGAGTCTGAAGGATAACGAGCTGACCGGTATGGCCTTCATAGACACGCAGCTCTACATCCATCAGATGTACAGCATCAAGAACTTCATCCTGGCAGCGGACGTGATGAAGAGCATCTCCCTGCTCCGCTACCAGGAGGAGAGTAAAACACTCTCGCTCGTCAGCAGGGTACGCACACACACACACACACACACACGCACACACACGCACACACACTGACATGCAGCTCTGCGCCTTCTGAATGTCACACTCCTGTATATAACAGGTGCAGTTAGCTCACACTGATCATCTAATCTGAGAATGAATCCAAACACATCAGACATAAATCAATTGAGTAGATTAGATTAGCAAGATTTGATTTGATTAGATCACACCAATAAGAGGCAAACTTAATTACTGACAGAAGCAGAGTGTGTGTGTRGTCTCCCACMCCGTTTCCCTGCTCATGCACGTGTGCGTTTTGTTCTGGTCAGGACGCGAAGCCTCTGGAGGTCTACAGCATCGAGTTCATGGTGGACAACAACCAGCTCGGCTTCCTGGGTAACTCTGAGGAGCTCAGCTCTGACTTTCACCTGCTTTCATCTCACTACACTCTGTATGATCTGAAACGACTCTAAAACCAACCGTGTGTGTTTTTAATAGTTTCCGACAGAGATAAAAACCTGCTGGTCTACATGTACCTGCCAGAAGGTACGTCTAAAATAAACATCAATATCCCACAGTTCAACAGAATTAAATCATTATATTTGACTTGATTTTGTCCGTGTGTGTGTTCATGAAGCTAAGGAAAGCTTCGGTGGCTTGCGGTTGCTGCGCAGAGCTGATTTTAACGTGGGTGCTCACGTGAACACGTTTTGGAGGATGCCATGTCGAGGAGTCCTGGATCCGGCCAGCAAAAAGGCACTAAGCTGGGACAACAAACAGATCACCTGGTTCGGTACGACACACACACACACACACATGCGGATATCATTAAACTGCAGTTTCTGTTAATCCAAAAATGTAAACGATTATTATAATCACTGTGCTAGTGAAGTTTTCTCTCTCTGTAGCCACTCTGGACGGAGGGATCGGTTTGTTGTTGCCAATGCAGGAGAAAACCTACCGCAGGTTGTTGATGTTGCAGAACGCTCTGACCACCATGCTGCCTCACCACGCCGGACTCAACCCCAAAGCCTTCAGGTGCTCACYCGCTTGTTTACTCTCTCCTTCAGTCATTTACTTATCCATTGCTCGGCCATTCACTTGTTTGTCCATTGATTCACACACACATTCACTAAGCCATTTATTCTCTTCTTTCCGTTCATTCCTCATCCCTCTGTTTTGTCCCTCACTCATTCCGTCCACCCTTTGCTCACTCCATCATCTCTCACTTACTCATTCCTTGATCCATCATTCATTCATCTTTTATTGTCACTCATACCGCACTGTATTCATTTTGTCTTACCCTCTCTCTCTCTCGCTCACTCGCTCGCGTTAGGATGCTGCACGCTGACCGGCGAACGCTACAAAACGCGGTGCGGAATATTCTGGACGGAGAGCTGCTGAGTAAGTACCTGTACCTGAGCACGATGGAGCGCAGCGAGCTGGCCAAGAAGATCGGCACCACGGCGGATATCGTGAGTCTCTCTCCGTCTCTCTCTCTCTCTCTCTCACGAGTCACAGTGCTCTGATTTTACACCTCCACCCTCATCTCTGTCCCTCTGTCTGTCTCTCCCTCACAGATTCTGGATGATCTGCTCGAAATGGACAGAGTCACGGCTCACTTCTGATTTCCCAGAGTGTGTGTGTGAAAATAATGCCCCTTTCTTGCATATTTTTGTTTGTGTTGATGAACATGTTAGTCACATGATCTGTATAATATTTTGTATTGAAAAAGAAGTGAATAAAAACACTTTTCAAGATTTGGACCTTCAGTTTACAAAGTAAAACTCCGTAAACATAACGAGTGTGTGTGTGTAATAATGATGTGGCCTTAATAATAACACCTTTGGGTCATTTTTATATTTTTCTCCTTTATTCATCCGTCCATCTGAGCTGCGAAAAAAAGAAGAAAAATCCAAAGGAATGAAGAGAAACATGGTTCACGTTCCATCCTGATATGGCAACCAAATCATCAGAATTTAAAAATATTTCGACAGATAACGCTAAAAAAAACAGAGACCTGAAATCAAATGACAGATTACAGTTGAGTTACAAAAATACGGTAGTTTTACTCATTCAGTTTTTTAAAAATTGGCATTTGACAGAGGCAAACCATAAATAATACTCCGGTAATGCAAACTCGTAAGGTCGATGCAGGATGATTTACAGTGCTGTGCATAAGTATTCACCCCCCGCTGTAGCCGGTTATAAACGGGAGTCGTATATATTTAGCTGAAAGTCGACCTGAGTGTGTGATTTAAACACTGAACGGTTCATAACTTCAGTTTAATGTTAAAGCGCTAACGATGTTCACACTCGCGTTCCCTTTAACACACTCAGCACTGACTGGTGAACGTATCTAGTGTCTCCCAGATGAGGACGGGTTCCCCTTTGAATCAGGTTGCTCTTCCTCCTCACGACGTTTCGGAATGTTTTTTTCCTCAGCTCCATCACCATATCCGGATTTCTGTAAAGCTGCTTGGTACGTGAACTGTCTAAACAAAGATGGAAAGGAACCAGAACATTGTAAAGTGGTTTCTGCTACATGAGGAGCTTTATACTGCAAGGCCAAAAGTTTGGTTTCTTCACACCAGAGATCTCCGACTAATCTCTTCTGCTTTACCCGCGCTCTGACATTCCATACGTTATCTTTTTTTTGCTAAAAACAGGAAAGCGACTGATTAGTTATTAATCATAGTTAAGAACTTAACCAATTTAAAATGTATGTATTAACTGAACGTTTTGCAGAATATTTCACTGTAGGTCTTGTACCTATTAATTTGTTCACAAGAGGGCAGACTTGCAATTTAAGTGATGAGTGAAAGAGTATTTCAAGTTGAAATAAAACAAACATAAAAAATTGTRGCAGTAATAAATTGATTACTGATTGTGTTTATCTATTAAGAATAATGAATTATTTGATTCTGATTCATACATATTTTTTCACACAATTCATACTGATTTCCCAAATTTTCTTTTGTCACACAAAGCTGTTTTTGTGACAATGACCACTGTTTAAAGTCCTATATAAATACATTTGATTAAATCAAATTTAAAGGGTTGAATTACATATTAATAATATAAAGACTGCATCAGTTTTTCATAACATTCTYGTTTATATTGTCACATTGCTGGTCCACACACAGAAACTATCCGTACAGTGTGACTGCAGGGTAGTGCCTTCCATTTAAAATAAAAAAGTAAAATACATGAAAAAGCCCCATTTAAGAAGGTTCGAGGAAGTGGAATAGAATAACAGAGTAAAGCTGAGTTTCTAGAGTTTTTGCTTATTTGAGGTATTGATAAACCTCCTGATCGAGTGAGATGAACCCACAATAGGACAGGAGCTGCAGCACCCAGCGGGTCACGCTCATCATCATCATCTCCGACCTGCAACACACACGTTTCATTAGAATTAAAACCACTATACCACAGTCTTGCACTTTATTAGACAAYAAGACTCAAGTAAGGGGGCRTGCCTACAGCCACTGCTCACATGTGTGTGATGCTGTGATGAACAAAAAACATTAAGCTCACCTTAAAGCATATTCAAACTTCACATCCTCCCAGAAACTCCAAATCCAGCGCAGTCGAACCCTCGACCCGTCTGCTCTGGCTTTACCCCAACCTCGAACAGCACTGACAAACAAGACAGCATGAGGCTGCGTTAAAAAACCTCATAAGTTCACTTGATCAGGAGTGTAGGTGCTTGACCTCTTTTCAATGACAGGGTGATGGTCTACAGGAAAGGCTTCAGTCTTTGTCACATATACATTACTGATCACAGGTACAAACCCTAGTACTACCAAGCTGCCACTGTTGAGACWTTGAGCAAGGCCCTCACATGCCCAGATGTACTGTAAATGTAATTCACTCTGGATAAGGGTGTCTGCCAAATGCCAAAAATGTCATTTACACAGTGTACAGTGTGCATGGGTGTAATCTATAGCATCATGACTTTTTTGGCTATGAAAGTGTAGTGTAGTAGTAGTGTACAGTCGTGGCCAAAGGTTTTGAGAATGACACAAATATGAGTTTTCACAAAGTTTGCTGCTAAACTGCGTTTAGATCTTTGTTTCAGTTGTTTCTGTGATGTACTGAAATATAATTACAAGCACTTCATACGTTTCAAAGGCTTTTATAGACAATTACATGTCATTTATGCAAAGAGTCAGTATTTGCAGTGTTCCCTTCTTTTTCAGGACCTCTGCAATTCGACTGGGCTGCTCTCAATCAACTTCTGGCCCAAATCCTGACTGATAGCAACCCATTCTTTCATAATCACTTCTTGGAGTTTGTTAGAATTAGTGGGTTTTTGTTTGTCCACCCGCCTCTTGAGGATTGACCACAAGTTCTCAATGGGATTAAGATCTGGGGAGTTTCCAGGCCATGGACCCAAAATTTCAACGTTTTGGTCMCCGAGCCACTTAGTTCTCACTTTTGCCTTATGGCACGGTGCTCCATCGTGCTGGAAAATGCATTGTTCTTCACCAAACTGTTGTTGGATTGTTGGAAGAAGTTGCTGTTGGAGGGTGTTTTGGTACCATTCTTTATTTATGGCTGTGTTTTTGGGCAGAATTGTGAGTGAGCCCACTCCCTTGGATGAGAAGCAACCCCACACATGAATGGTCTCAGGATGCTTTACTGTTGGCACGACACAGGACTGATGGTAGCGTCACCTTTTCTTCTCCGGACAAGCCTTTTTCCAGATGCCCCAAACAATCGGAAAGAGGCTTCATCYGAGAATATGACTTTGCCCCAGTCCTCAGCAGTCCATTCGCCATACTTTTTGCAGAAGATCAATCTGTCCCTGATCCCTTTTGCTGCCCTTCTTGACACCAGGCCATCTTCCAAAAGTCTTGGCCTCACTGTGTGTGCACATGCGCTCACACCTGCCTGCTGYCATTCCTGAGCAGCTCTGCACTGGTGGCTGCACGCGTTTCTTTGCAGGTCACCATGGTTAACAATGATTTCAAGCATCACCCTCCTTTTAACATGTCAAGTCTGCCATTCTAACCCAATCAGCCTGACATAATGATCTCCAGCCTTGTGCTCGTCAACATTCTCACCCGAGTTAACAAGACGATTAACTGAAATCATCTCAGCAGGTCCTTTAATGACAGCAATGAAATGCAGTGGAAAGTTTTTTTTTCGGGATTAAGTTAATTTTCATGGCAAAGAAGGACTATGCAATTCATCTGATCACTCTTCATAACATTCTGGAGTATATGCTAATTGCTATTATAAAAACTTAAGCAGCAACTTTTCCAATTTCCAATATTTATGTAATTCTCAAAACTTTTGGCCACGACTTTAGGAGCTCACTGTGTACTGTGTGGAATGTATAGCGTTCAATGTAACATACGGTGTGCAGTGTATAGTGTACAGTGTGTAATGTACAATGTGGTGTACCTTGTGTATAGTGTACAATGTAGCATACTGTGTAAAGTATAGTATACCGTGTGTAATGTATAGTGTACAATGTAGCGTACTGTGAACTGTATATTGTAAAGTAGTATGCAGGGTGTAGTGTATAGTCTGTAATGTATAGTGTACAAAGTAGTGTACAGGATGTAGTGTATAGCGTAATGTATAAGCGTATAGTGTACGGTGTCTAATGTATAATGTAATTTGTAAGTGTCTAGTATACCGTATCCTGACCCGCTGGCCATGAGAAGCTTTAACCCCCATACTATAGGAGCATAATACCCCATGTACAATGTCGCATACAGGGTGTAGCTCCACACAAGCTCACTGTGTMCAGTGTATATTGTGCAGTGTACCTCTTGGCCATGAGGGCATAGCGGTCTACAGGAGCCCCCAGCGCCACGTTGATACTTCGCACAGTGTTGATGTTGCGAAAGACGAGCAGCATGGGCCGGGGCAGAGCCTTCAGCACTTCCATGATGCGGTCAAAGCGCTCTGTGGCCATGTCCCGCATGTAGGACGTCTCCTCTCGGCTCAGGATGTTCCCCAGACCCAGCTCCCGCATGTTGATCGGACGCTGGAGGAGGATCTCGCAGAACAGGAAGTAGTCTGATACGCATGACAAAGCCAGGTTAGAAAGGCCATGTTAAACAATTTTTTATAGTTTATAATTCATCAAAGCAGAATTTCTAAACAGTGGATATACTAATGCTCAAGATGACCTTTGACCCCGAGCTCGCTGGAGTGTTTCATCATGGCGGCTTCGTCTCTGAGGACGATGGAGCGCCACAGCTGGCACAGAGCAGCTCGGTCACTGGGGCGAAGAATAAACAGGACGTTACAGGAAATTTTTTAAAAGGTAGAGCCAAAGTAAATGTGTGCATCACACACAAGCTTATGAATATTAATGAGCTTGTGGGCGGTTACCTTTTGCTGAGGTGTTCATAGAGGCCATGATCTAAGAGAACAAGTTCTGCTTTTTTATCAGGACCTCTTCTCACCAGCACTAACACACACAGATCTTTCATAAGGGACAGTGAAAGCTCAGCATTGTTTATATTTCTATCATTACAAGGACAATTGGTCCTCTCCCTCTAACACACGCACACACGCACACACGCACACAGTACCATTTCCAGGATGTGGGTCTGCATGTATAAAGCCGGTGTAAAATATCTGCTCTGCAAAAGTCCTGATGAACTTATCTGCTGTCTGAGGAGCAGAACAAGGAATTATTCTTATTATAAAGTGTCATTCGAAAACTAATAAAATATAATTAAAGTGTGTGTTACTCACGTCTTTTAAACTCAGGCCCTGCCTCTTCATCTCCTCTATGTTGTTGATTTTGCAGCCCTCGCAGAACTCGGCCGTGAGCACGCGCTGGTGTTAGGAGCAGAGCTGAGGATCAGTGTGTGTCTGTTTACTACACTTATTACATATACCGAGTTCTATAGAAGTTATTTTTATATCCATTTTTTTTTTTTCTATTTTGTAACAACTGGGTCATATTTTTATCATAATACTCCATAGAATCGCGATACAAATTGAATCTGCACCGAGATATCGTGAAAATATCGTATCGACCGGTCCCTGGTGAATCCCATCATTGGTAAATAAAAGAGTTGGAACTATTAGTGAGGTGCTGTGGTGTAAGAGGAATAAAACACCAAGTGGCGTGCTGTTAGAGGAACTTCACTGAGGTAGGAATGACTACCTAACATCACGTCATCAACACGTTTTTTTTTACTAATGACTAACACTTTACAATCACTATTCTTTGCATAACGAGGTAAGGATGATTTGTTTACGAGACAATCAATAACACTYTCTGATCTTTTACGTTTCGGAGTCTTTCAGACTCAAGGATTAGAATCACGCTGAGGACGAAACACAGGATAAACCACACCCGCCCCCGGTCCGCCTCAGTCTCAGCTCAGTGTCTGTACCTTGCTGCTCAGCTCCCAGAACACTTTGGGTATAACGATGAATTTAAAGTGTTTGAGCTCTTTGGCACATCGCTCYGAGTTCCTGCCCTCGTTCTCGAAATCCAGTTCCTGCGCCAAGGTTCCCTTCAAGTCCTGTAAACATCACGCATGTGAGAAAACACTTGTGGTCTGTTTTAAGATCACAATTACATCAGAACATCTCGTCTGGCATTTCTCTACTTCCTCACATGTTTTTCAGCAGACCTGCTCATAGGGGTAAGTGATACTGCACCTGGATCAATAGGACCCAGGAGGAAGGAGGACAACAGGGTCCTCTAGTATAACCTGGTCTCTTATAAGCCTTGTCTCTGTTATTCAGGAGCTGTCTTTTACAGACAGTTTTTACAGACACTTCTGATAGACCAAGTCATGCTGAATTACATATAGTAGTAGTAGTCTAATCCAGACCTTTAGGACCCAGCGGAAACCAAAGCTTGGGTGCATAAACTGCACTATATCCAGCAGGACCTCCAGCGTCCTGATGTCTCCGTCAAAGCGATCCCTGAGGTCAATATACTGCACCTGCGCGCACGCACACACACACACACACACACACACATTAAGCATGCGGTCCAGCTCTGTGACCAGCCGTTATAAAGTTCGTTATGAGCAATTTCAGTACAATCATGATCATCAGGCTGACCCCTCTCACCTTCACGGCCACTGGTGTCCCATCATGCAGTTCTGCTTTGTGCACTTGTGCTAAGCTAGCAGCCGCCACGGGCTCGTAGTCAAATGTCTTAAACAGTTCATTCGGTGTGGAGTTGAAGTCCTCTTGGAATAAAGCATCTACCTAAAACACACACACACACACACACACACCCTCTTTAAGCATAAAGATCATTACGACTCATCAACAATGTTACATTATCTACTTTACCTCTTTATAGCGGCGGTTCAGAGCTTTATCCTCCAGGCTCTGCAGCGTGTGGATGTACTCCGGAGGTAGCAGATGGTTAAATGAGCACAGGCCCTGTCCCAATTTAACGTACACACCCCCGTTCCTCACAGCTCCCTCCACTATGCTGTCTGCCGCACGTTGGTGACATGCAGACATGGTGGCCTTGAACTCCGGCCTGTCCTGCAGACAGAGATGCCTCATCAGGGACACGCACTCTCCTTACACTTGTGAACACCGACTGTCACCAGGGCATTTTGGGTAAACCATGCTCATAAGGTCTACATGGGTGTCTAACAAACTTCCCTCCCTGAAATGATGGAGTGTGTGAAGATGGCTACAGGGGCTCAGATAGGAGCACATTAAGTTTAGGGCAGAGTTAACACACAGTGTGTGCACTGAGGAAAAAAAAAAAAAAAGGCAACCTCAGACGTACTTCATTCACGCCACGCAAAACAACGTTGGACGTCCACCAGTAATCCACTGAAATCAGAAACCCGACATACAGAGACCTGCGGAGAGATTTATTTCATTAATTAATTCATTACACTAATTAAACAATTAATYCATTAACCATAAGTTTAAGCAGATCTGCCCCTAAAGTCCTCTTTACTCACCTACAGAAACGCGTGCTGCCCTCCACTAATATTCTGATCTTCCTCCTGTCTCTGGGCTCAGACAGGGCGTAGTGCACGCCCATCACCATGGGAACGCCCACTGACACACCAATCAGCAGCTTACTCAGGGGCTGCAGTCTCCGCCCACACCTACAGAAACATTTCACACTGCCACTTTATTCTCAAGTACATGTCCTTCTTCCTTTCTGACTGTGTCTTTCTCACGCTCTCTCTCTGTCTCTGTGTCTGTGTCTATCTATCTCGCTTTCGCTCTCAGTCTCTCCTTTTGTCCCTCTCTTTCTTTATCTGTCACTGGCTCACACGTTGCGTCTGTCCGCCCGTCCCTCGCTCATTACGTCTGCCCATTTGTCCGCCCATCACTTGTTCTGCCCGCCCGTCGCTCGTTACATCTACCCGCCCGCCCGCCCGCCCACCCATCCGCCGCTCGTTACGCCCGTCTGTTGCTTGTTACGTTCCTCGTTACATCCGTACGTCGCTCGTTTTGACTGTCCATCCTTCTGTCACTCCCTACGTCCGTCCATCACTCGCTCCGTCTGTCTCTTGCACCTTCCTTCACTCCGTCTGTCTGTCGTACCTCTGTGTGGTGAAGGACTTATGCAGCAGCACTTGACTGTTTTGGGCATTTGAATACTTCTGCAGCAGTGCGAGATGACGCCGACACACCCGTAACTGAAACACACACACACACACACAAAATGCAGTAATAACTCTGAGTAAAGAAGCCTGCGTTTGTAAAGTTCAGGGTCGCTGCAAAATGCTGTGAGAGATAAATAGGTCGGTTCCTGCGCAATAAAAATAGCTCGTGGGTGAAAGCGGTGTGTTTCAGCAGCGAGGCCGCACCCGCTCTTCCAGCACCAGGGAACAAACTGTCTCTAGAGTAGAAGCTTTATTTACACACGGGGCCTCTGGGTCAG
Source organism: Clarias batrachus (assembly GCA_003987875.1). Lineage (NCBI taxonomy): Eukaryota > Metazoa > Chordata > Actinopteri > Siluriformes > Clariidae > Clarias > Clarias batrachus. The sequence goes on along the minus strand of QMIH01001541.1, from coordinate 90,814 downwards.
GGTCATGCGCCTCAATCCATTATAAAGTCTAGATGATGTAATCCTAACCCCCCTTACAGCGTTCAGGGACTCATAAACCACCACGCCCAGGTGTTCACGTGGATTAAAAAAATATATTATTATAATTTCCGTAACAGTAGAATACAATCTAACACAGTCTGCTCCGATCCTCCAGAATGGTGCTGAGATTAAAGCTCACCTTCGACCTCGAGTCTGTGCTATACAGTACGATGAACATTGACCATTCACTAAGTCACGCTATAGCCTCGGGGACTCGACTTGAACATTTAGTCTTTTACATTACCACTTAAAAAAGGATTAAGAATAAATCATTTGTTGATTACTCAGCCTAAGGGAACCTATTTCCAAAAATAATAATTAATTAGCTATAAAGCATTAATTTATGTTTAATCTGAACAAAGGAAAAATAATATCATACTGTATACTGTAGTTAATAATGACCGAGAGGAAAAACTAAATATGCAAATAAAAAAAATTAATAAAAAAAAAAAATTGTACAGAATAAGAATAAAAAATAATAACTTTAATTATTATTCCTTTTTTATTTATAATTATGAATATGTAATAATATAAATTCGCCCACTTTTTATTCATATTTATTTGTGCACTCCTGAGACAGTCCTTGGAACAAAATATGAAATATTTACTTAATTTTTTTTTTTTTTTTGGGATAAAAACGACTTTATAGAATCAGGTGTTAAGGCTCAGAGCTTTTTTTTTTTTTTTAATCCCAGGAAGATATCTGAAATAAATATAAATAATAAACACGAACAGGTATGTAGCTAACTAGCTGAACACCGGCTCACTAGACTAGCGAGTTAACTACGCTGTACACCGGACACACAGACAGCCTGCAGAAGTGACAAGGTGAGAGGGAGAGTGAGAGTGACCGGGTTACCGTGCGCAGGGTTTCCGCCGCCATGTTGAGGAGAGCTTCACTCCGCCGCACTGAGCGAGCAGCAGCAGCAGCCTTCACGCGCCCGCAGCACACAGGCAGGGGGCGGAGCCGGGCGCCATGTTGGATCACTCAGAGCCTTGCGTCACGATCAGCTGATCCTACAGCGCGAGGGGAGGAACTGTGTCGTGCCTCATATGAATCAGTTAATRAGCTAAGCTTCTTAGCGTTTGGACTTATAATAACAAATACTTTGTTAATATCAAAATTGGTGAAATTAACTTTCAAATTACACGCATAATTTATCCCAGTAACCAGTTTCTCAATATATATAAAGCTATTTTTTTTTCTGAACTTAGTTCTTTCTGTGGAATGAATGTGGAGTCTGTTTTACATCTCTGTTTTGAATGTATACTGTATATGTTAATTAGGGCGTAAGCACTATGATGTCGTCATAGTGTGTGAAGGGCCCTCTTGTTTTCCTAAGGATTTTTTTTTTCTATTGTACACACATACACATCTCACACACTAACACACACATCACTAATGTTAATACACACAGACTCAAACCATACACACAAACAA
>QMIH01001541.1:66441-84828 GCA_003987875.1 Clarias batrachus | reverse complement strand
ATGTGGGAGCACTAAGTACCTCTCATCCCTCCCCTCTGAGAGAGCTCGGCCAATCAGCTCTCTCTAGACCTCCGGCTGCGAGAATATAGACTTATACTTGCCTCAATGTGATAAGTAGAATAATATCTTCTATAGAGTCCTAAATTAACTTTCTGCACTGTATCCACATTTTGAAATATACAGTACAGTAGTCCTGTTGATAGAAATATCTGTTAACAAGATTTTACATTTAACAAACAAATTACAGATTACACATTTAAATGCAGCATAATAAATCATGGGTTGTGTATAGAGTGATTGAAAACAGCGCAATGCATATTATGATATGCAAAATCTCTTCCATTCCAGAGATTAAAAAACGGCAACAATGGCAATTTTACAATCTGTAGAAGCTCAGTGGTCCTCGCACAACCTCTCACGTGCGAACCTTTCTCTGAAACACGTCGTTTTCACGAGGGTGGGGTGGGGGGGTAAGAAACACACATCTCAGTTTATTAATCCCCGCGCTCGTTGGTTATTATTATTATTATTATTATTATTATTATTTTACCACATGACCCCTGGGGTGTTCCGTAGGTTTAGGTTTTTATATCACGTGAATCTCTACACTATTAAAAACTGTAATATTGCTCATTGTAAGTCCTGAGATTAAGATGAACATTAATTGGAAGTCAGGAAAACGAGAGTCACATCCAGAACAGAAAGGTAAACTTACCTCGAACTCCACAAACTCCAGCCGCACGCGCAGCACCGCTGACTGACCCACAGCGCGGGTGCAGCGTCTCCAAACACGCGTGCGCGGTGTCATTAGAAATTTAAACTAAACTTTCAAAGTAAAACGTACTTAATATTCCTAGGTTTATGTGGAGTGACTATAAAACATTTAAATATTACAAGTAAATACATAATAATATTTAACTCTTTCAGTTAATTTATTACATGAATTAAATGTGTAGGTATGTTAACTTTTATTTAGGAAATTCTAGTTCTCCTTGAAATTAATTTTTACCATGTAAAAATTATGATGGTTAATTTAATATATTTTACCGCACCAAAAAGTCATTTTTTCAGTGTGTGTAATCGTACTTGCCATCACTGTCATATGCATGCATATGCCTCATGTGCTTCCCTTCTTAGTGGTTTTCTTAGGGACTCACATTTGTTCTCAACCATATGTAATCTATTCTCATTGTGTGTTTGGAAATCCCCTCAATGTAATTTTGTGGAGGCCAAGTGGACAGGCTAAGAAAAAATGAAGAGGACATCTGTCACAGTCCGGCTGTTACTACAGGCCAGACCGGCTGATATTGCCGTGGGCACATAGGGCAGGCATAAACGCAGAGGGGTTCATGAACAGAAAAACAGTCTTTTATTTAAACACAAGCATTGAAACAAACAAACAAAGGAACCAAAATAACAAACTCAAACTATAACTCAGGGCAAACATGTTCTTAGCGGCAAACACAGGGGGGACTAACCCTGTGTTCACACTGAACGCGGCGAGAGCGGCAAAGTTCACTCTCGCCGCCCTGCCGCCGCTCTGACGTAGACCGAATGCCTTTCTTGCATCTAAAGGGGCCGCAAAAACAATCAAGCTTGATCTTATGGAGACTGACCAAAATGTGGAAGAAAACAAGAAATTGATTGATAGAAAGAACTGCATTATAGAAATACACAAATAAGGCATTTGTATGGTGTGGTTCATTATGAATTGCTAGTCTAATTTAATATTTTTTTTATTATTATATTAGATTTCTTATCTTGTCCACGCATCATTTTTTAAATTAATGTCCCTGTACACAAACGGGGACATGTCATAAATAACCGGGAAACCCGCTACCGCAATAATTAMCTTCTCCTCCATTTTGCTTGGGAACTAATGTCGCCGGAATAAATGTTTACAGGACTGCGTTCCGCGGAATCCGCTCAAGCGGAGGAATTCTACTTTTTTATTGGTCAACCGCGTCACAGCTCATTACCATAAAGTTGAGCTGATTTGAACTCCCTCCCTTCGCCGCCAGCTCCCGTTGAAAATGAATGACTTCCGGCCATTTTGACGCTCTCGCTGCATTCGGTGTACAAACGATAGAGCCCTTTAGAAAGACCAAGGATAAACAATATAAAATATAAATTCAAAGAAACAAAACCAAACAAAAGGAATGCCCACTTGACAAGGATGTTTACATACAAACAATGCTCGACCCAGTTTCCCAGAACAAACTGCTATTTATAGAATCTTTAATGAACTACCTCGGTTCAGGTGAGCTCTCTCATCACCTGACCGAGGTGCCTTCTGGGAAACTGAGTCGATCAACAAAAACTACAAAACTAAAAAAGTTTTAAATGTAAAATAGATTAAATTTTATCGTTGCAAAGCAGCTTTGCACAATCATAGGAATTATCTACGTTTGCATGAAATGTGAATGTGTATGAATCAAAATGATCAGATTGTCTGCTTGCAATTATATTTTTCTTTTGATTTTATGAAGCTGCATATCAACTCTGTTGAACCGAAAGGAACTATATGTACTTTTCATATACACTTTTTATATATATACGGTCCTCATCCTACAGAGATACCAATAAATTGTTTAAAATGCTTTAATGTCTGTAATGTTTTACATGTTATTTACAGGTCGGGTCCAGGTGGGGAATACACTGTTGAGCACAAAAAAGCTGCCAAGATGGGAATTTTTCCTTCTGTATTGGCTGTACTGAAGGTTTTTTCGCCCATCTCTGGACCCAATACTGTATATTCATATCCATTATATTCACCAGCAGGGAACAGGGGAAAAAGAACTCATCTCCCACCATGTGGAGGTCAGTTTTCCTTAGTTTTAGTTTATTGCTATTTAGTTCATTACTGCTCAGGGAAACATTATGTGTTTTATTTGAACACATTTGTGACTAATAATTTATAYAGCTCCAGACAGTAGAAAAACCTTTTTTGAAAACATTGTTCAACACTGTGTATGTACTGTATACATACACACATTTAGTACAATGATGAATAAATTAAGTAAGTGTCATGAAAATAAGTTGATATAAATGAAATGCAAAGTAGAAAAAACTTTTCAAATGACGTACTGATATATAGTAAATACGAAAACACCACTTGTATAACAATATTGTAAAATGTCTTTATTATTTAAAGAATATAAATCTAGAAAGAAAGCTGGATATTGAATTGTCACGTAAACAATCAGATAATAATAATAATAATAAAACAGTTGTATAAAACAAACTGGCTGTTATTATATAAAATTCAGTAACACTGTATAAAACGTATTTCCAGACAGAAATGAATGTAGTAAAATGGCGCTATGCTACATTATATCATTTATACAGGTTATACAAGTGATACATGATAACATCCATACAGGTGTATATGAAACAAACACAAATAAACTGTATTAAAAAAATAATCACAAGCTTTTCTTTTCTTTCTTTTTTTTTTTTTACATACCTATGCTATGATTATGTATGATGAATGTAAAAGTGATATTTGGGGGATGATGGATTGCACTTTTGTTTTTCATGGCTATAAGATATGATGAATGAAATAAAGTCATGTAGCACCGAAAACACCCATCACAAACATTTTAAAGAACAAAGTCAGCCTAAATTCATCCTTAAATACTGGTTTTTGCTTCATTATTAGTCAGATTCAATCCGAGTTCTGTGTTTATCTTTTTTATGAAATGTACTACACGTGAGTGAGTATGAGTGTGTGTATCTGTGTCTCCATCACTTCAGCAGGTCAGGGGCAGTGTGGTGCTGTTCGAGTTGCCCAGTTGCCCCAGTGCCATGATCAGGATGTCCTTCTTTTCTTTGTAAAAGCGTAACTCTCGGCCGGCGAGTCGCGCCTCCTCCAGCTCTCGCTCAGTGGCCGCCAGCTCTCTTGACACGCTGCCTGATATGCCATGCTCACGGTTCACCCAATCCGCCGCCATCTGTGTCCTCATATCGTCATCCAGAGCACGGTGAGAGTAATGAGCCAGCACCTCCTGCACACACACACAGCAACTCACACTTACATTACATTTACTCTTTAACGATATAAAACCTCTCCAATCAGGATCATCCCTGAGAGACTCTGTTCAYGATGACGCAAGACAGCCAGCCCCTGAGTGCTCTATTACTTGTATACTACAACAGTTTGACAAAGATTATAATACTCTATTACATCCCACATTCCAAAAGTTCTGAAAAATGTGAAAGTGTAGAAATGTGCAGTTACTTGAATGACCACTAGATGGCTCCAAAGAGCGTCATCAAAGAAAACAGAAACAGGAATAAATGTGTACAGCCTGGTACAAAATATATATATATATATATATATATATATATATATATAAAGTTTCAATAGCTAGATTTCCCATTTATGACTCCTCTACAGTGGTGAATTTTCAATAACCCCTTAGTTAAAGTCAAAAGGTTAAATAGTTATAACCACTATATAATACATAGAACTACTAGCTGTATGTTGTGCATCTGATTAGCTAACAAGCTAACTGGAATCATTGTRGTTTAATTTACCACAAGAAATGTAAGAGCTGACATCGTACTGATGACAGAATTAAATCAAATGTCTTAGCACATATATTAACATTAGCCACCACAGTATTTTAGCTAAGCTAGCTAGCATGTGATAACTGAGGTAGGCATTTTCCAACCGAAAGCCAGACTCTAYTTGTTCCACCCATTTGCTTATTTATGGATTAACCGTGGTTTAGTCAGCAAAAGTGCTCTTCAGAAAACCCACAGGCGACATCACAGAGAGTTTACCCAGGTTTTTCTATACAGTCTGTGGTACATTCAGGTTGATATTAACATGCTCGTTCTGATACATCGTTTCCCTAGTACCAGCTTGTTCACAGTGCAAGATCTGTGCAGCTGATAATAAGTTTTTGGTGAGGAGTAATGTGTTTGTGTAACATCAATAAAAGGTGTCTCTAGTGTCAGTGCTGTGTAAAGMTGGAATTTGAAGTTTTCCCACATCTTCAGCAGGACACACAGGAGTTTACACTGTGCTACRGCTCCTCAGGAACATGACAGAATAGGCTGTGTTTAGCWGTGAGGCTGATGAGGGGACAAGTGTTTATAGYTGCTTTAATGAAAACATTAATGCTCTACGACATTATCTTTAATAAATAAACATTGTAATTGTGAGTAACTTGGGCTTGGATAAGGAGAAAACACCCCAGATGGTGCTGTTATATGCGCCAGGCTGTATCATAACACCACCTCGGGATCTCTGGTATTACTGCACCATCAGACATGTGTATTTCTTATTAAAATGCATACAAGTGTTTAAATTGCTGTAAAGTACTGTATCTGTGCACAATCAAGAGAATTAAACTTTATAATTCTATAAACAAACAAACAATCAGTTCACAGTACAGCACATCTTTGTGATTTAACTGAACATGGCTTTGAATAAAAGTTTAAATACTGATACACATGGTGATTAAACACCGACCTGGCGAGAGCACTGTCTCTCTCTCATGGCTTTAAGGCTTCCGTTCCAGTGCAGCAGCTGGAACACTGTCATCAGCTCCTGGGACCAAAAAAAAACCACACCATCACATTAATGTTTCATCACACACTGGAGCAGGGCATGACACACACACACACATTTCTCATGTCAGAATTTCCTTTACCTGGAACTCCAGCATGGATTTGCCTTTGTTGGACTCCAGCATGAAGCGGAAGGCCCCGATGCCCGTGTTAGGATTGTCTGCTTCTTCTCGGTTTCCCTGTAAACATACACACACAAATACCCATTGTGATATTCTGTTGCTGCATTTGCTGAATTAAAATGTGACACAACATTAGAAAAACAGGAGGGTCATCTTATAATTGGGATCAGCCTATATCCAGGCCAATAGGGTCATGCATAAGTGTGTATTCGGTGTGCTATGCAATGGCAGAATCTGTATTTGTATTCAGATTTCAACCAGAAGTCAACATGGACTAAAGCAGAAGGATAAAGTACTCATGTGGCTGTCTGTGTTATTGTGTATATTAATGCCTGTAAACTCACATTGAAGGATGCAAGAGCTTCACACACACTCTTCTCGATGAACTCGTCCGTGATCCTGCGTGACGGATGCTCGTTGAACACGGAGTTCATTAAAGCTATTTTGGCCGCGCTGCGTCTCGCTTCGGCTTTGGTTGGACAGAACTGTATAGGGAATAAACAACAAAGGCGAAAAAAACGTCTTTACATCATCACAGCTTCAGCGCGAGCTCTTTACGTCGAAGCTAGCTCTTCAGATTTAATAATAAAAAATAAAAAACACAAGTCAGATGTGGTACCTGGAAGCTTCCGAAGCAGCTGCCCCCGGGGAGACTGACGTAGCACACGTATGGTGCAGTGTTTGAAGGAACCATCTCGTACACCACCAGTGCTCCGTTCTTCAGCTCGGCTCCTCTGGACTGTTTCATCTGCCAGAACTCCTGCAGAGCCTCCACCACGTTCACTGAGCACAACACAAGAGAAGAGCAGGGAAGATCAATAAGATCACAGTAATAAACCCTGTGTGTGCTACAGTATTGGATTACAGATGTTGGTGGAGGAACAGGTGTAAAGCTGCTGTAAGTTAAAACAGGAAGTAACTTGCAGCAGGTGGAATTATATATAAAATACAGACATAATGTATGTTAATCTCGTGTCATTACAGTGCTTAATGATAGTGCTTATAAAGGTAAAATAGTGCACATAGATATTACAGTGCTCATAGAGTTAATATAGCACTTCTACAGTAATTGCAGTAATTATAGAGCTTACAGTTTTATTATAGTGCTCATGGAATTATTATAGTCCTTACAGAATTCTTACAGTGCTCATAGTTTGTTATAAAGTGTCACACCCATGCCATTTCCCTTCTTGTGTCATTCGAGTGGGTTATAAAGATTCATAGCCCCGTGTGCCCCTTTTAGAGTGCATTATAAGGCATCACACCCCTGCCATATCCCTATGTGTATCATTAGAGTGTGCTATAAGGCGTCATACATCTGTTATATCCCGGCATGGGTGACTGGAGTGCGTTATAAGGAGTCGTACCGCTAATGTATCACTATATGTGTCATTAGAGTGAGTTATAAGGTGTTATACCCCAGCCCTATCCCTACGTGTGACATGAGAGTGAGTTATAAACTGTCTTAACCATGAAGCATCCCTGCGTGAGTCATTAAAGTGTTATAAGACATCATACCCCGGCCATATTTATATGTGTGTCATCAGAGTGCATTATAAGGCATCACACCCCAGCCGTATCCCCGCGTGTGTCATTATAAGCATGCATTATAAGGCATCATACTCCAACCATATCCCAGTGTGTCACTAGAGTGCATTATGAGGCATCATACTCCATTTGTAACTATGCACGTGTCATAAAGTATGTGTTATATACACATAGAGTGTGTTATAAAGCATTATACCCCTGTCGTTTCCCAGCATGGTCATTAGAGGGTGTAATAAGGTGTTATACCCCTGCTTTATCCCTGCGTGTGTCATTGGTGTGTGTATAAAGCATCTTACCTCTGCCGTTTCCTTTCCCTGTATGGTCATTAGAGTGCATTATAAGGTGTCATATTCCAACCGTATCACTGTGTGTGTCATTGGAGTATGTTATAAAGCATCATACACCTGCCGTATCCGTATGTGTGCCACTGGAGTGCGTTATAAGGCGTCATATCCCTGCGTGTCTCACTGGGGTGTGTTATAAAGCGTCATAACCCTGTGTCTGTGTTATTAGAGTAYGTTATAAGGTGTCATACCCCTGCTGTATGCCTGTGTGTGCGCGTTAATAGAGTGTTATAAAGCGTCATGCCACTGTGTGTGCGTTCATAGAGTGCGTTATAAAGCGTCATACCCCTGTGTGTGTGTTAATAGAAGGCGTTATAAGGCATCATACCCCTGTGTGTGTGTGTGTGTCATTCGAGTGCGTTATAAGGCGTCATACCCCTGCCGTATCCCTGTGTGTGCTTGGCGAAGCTCCGCACCACCGCATCCACGGCCTCCCGCAGCACGGCGGGGTTGGTGGCCGGTTCCGGAGCTCCGAGCCCGGCGTGGCTGATGAATCCGGCGCTGAGGCTGTGGAGCGGAGGGAGCGGCGGCGGAGGCCCGGAGCTGGCCAGGGTTCCGGTTCCGGTGACTCCGGGCCTGAGCGCGGCTCTGAGTGTGGCTCCGTATCCCACCCCGGGCTGGAGGCGCTGCTGATGGCGCACAGACTCCATTGTCTCCTCGCAGCGACTCTAACAGGCTGTAAGTGTTTATAAACCCGAGTGTACACCGCTCACACACTCCCCAGCCTCAGTAACACACCGATCTGTCTCTGAAACACAACAAAGCAGAAACTTTCCCTCTTTTTATCCGCACCGCTTTTATCCCGGGATAAATAAATCCTCTGGCTGCTGGAGGATCCCGTTATTACCCGGACCAAACACTCCTCCTGCACACAGCGAGGCCACTAGGCAGGGAGGAAGCGCTCGTGTTCTCACCCCCTCCGTAGTGCACCGATTCAGGAGAATGCGCAGCATTTGGGACTGAACCTCAGCTCGAGCTGCTTCCGGTCTGGGAGGAAAAGTCGCAACATTGTTTTAAAGAGTTTTAGGATAAAAAGAGGAAAAGTTTATGAGGAAATAAAAGTGTTACAGCGGTGGGATGGAGCAGTGAGGATAATCAGGGAGACAAATAAACACAAGTGTTATTAGAAAGCAAGTGAAAAGTAACTCAACGATTAATAAAATGTATAAAACACAACAGAAATCCAAAGAGAAATTATATTATAGATGCAAATTATAGATGTTCATCTAATAACTAATACCAAAATATAACAATATCCAAGCAGGCAGTTTGTACACTATATATAGATTATATTAATGCATGCATTTCTAAAAGATTCTGAAACTCAACTTATGTTACAATTTATAAACAGTGCTAAAGATCAATCGATTTAAACTATCTTATTCCAAATAAAATGAAAGAACGATGAACAAAGGCAAGAAAACAGGGTTGTATAAGTTTCCCTAAAATAGCTGCACATGTTTAACACTCGGATGTTTCCCGCCTTGGACGAAGTGCGCATCAATCACAGGACTCAGATATACACATACACACATGTATGTTTATAAATATATATGTTTAAAATGACGCATACTATATGTGTCATTTGTCATTTTAGACAATTTAAAAAGTATTATGATGTGCGAAAAACAAACACAAACCTTTACTCACTCTTACTCACTCATTGTCTATACCACTTAATTCTGTATTCCGGAGTCTTAGGGCATGAGGCGGGGTACACCCTGGACAAGGTGCCGATCCATCACAGAGCACACCCACATACACACTCCCACACATTCATTCACACACTATGGGCCTGTGGGAGGAAACCAGAGAACCTGGAGGAAACCCACAAAGCTCGGGCAGAACATGCTAATTCCATGCACACAGAGACGGGAATCGAAGCCAGACCTGGGATGTGCAAGGGGACAGTGCAAACCACTAAGTTACCCTGCCACCTAAACAAATCTGTAAATATTGCATAAAAGTGTGTAAATTATGAGAAAATACAACAAATAAAACAACAAAAAATAAAGCTTTTTAGCTTTGAAGTTGATGTTTATATTTAATATGTTTATAATGTTTATATATGTTTATAAATGTTATTTATTTATATTGTAATCTACTTTCCATAATTGCTTTGGCAACAATGTAATTTTTTTTACCATCCATGCCAATAAAGCATTGTTGAACTCAGAAATGAAACGTTTGCCGCTAGAGGGCAGCAACGAGCACGCGCAACGAGACAACTACAAAGCAAAATGAGAGAAAAAGACGAAGGAACCCAAGAACAACCGAAGAAGAAGCAGCCGTAGAAGCACTGGAAGTCTTATAACATTCACATGGCGCGTGGACATAAACACGATTAACGAGGATTAGACCGATATAAAGCGTTAAGTGCGCGTTACTCCGGTGCAGTAGTGTAGAAGCGTCTCGCGCGTGCTGTCCGTGATGCTCGCGCGCGCGGCCGCCCAGTTTGTCCTTCAGACCGCGCGTGAGGCAGCGCAGGCTCGGAGCTTCTGCCTGAGCTCGTGCATGGTAACGACCAGAATGACCTAATTAACCATCACACACTTTCTTGCAACACACCCCTGATCTACTGTGTTACAGCTTACAACTTACAGCTTCACCTCTGAGTGTTACTGGCACTGGAGACTCCTTACACAGGCATAGTAAAAAAGACTTCCGCGTGTTAAGGTGTGTGTGTGTGTGTGTGTGTGTGTGTGCAGGGCGCAGTTGTGGTGGAGCGATGGTGGCAGGTCCCTCTGTCGAAGGAAGGCAGTCCTCCCAGACTCTACGCGCGACGGCACAAGGTGTATCGCCTGGTGGAGGACACCAAGCACAACAAGCAGGAGAAGATGGAGCTGATGCTCACACAGACCGTGCCCAGTAAATGCCCACACATACACATCCACGCACACCATACCTATTAAGCATATACACCTGTCCTCATGACACCATTGCGCATCAGAGAGCTGAGGATGAACATTAAATCAGACATTATGTTTTATTGTGTGTGTGATGCAGAGCTGGGCGGCCGGGGTGACACAGTGTTTGTGAAGAAGTCTGTGGGACGTAACAAGCTCCTGGCTCAGGGTCTGGCTGTGTACCCATCTCCTGAGAACAAGGAGATGTTCATGGAGGAGAGACGCGTGAGTCCTGGCGCTTTACTTCATTTAATGAGAGCACATGCTCATGTTCATGAGGTGGTCTCCTTCATGTCGACCCTGCCCATACACACTGACCCCGCCCACACATACTGACCCAGTTGTGGTGTTCTGCTACGGGCCTTACATATCATCACGTGTGTGTAGTAATTCCTCACATAAATTCTCTCTCACACACCAATACTCTCTCTTTCTCTCTCTTCATCAGTTACTGCGTGAGGGAAAGAAAGAGGACAGAATCCAGACCAGGACAGGACAGCTCGTAAGTATACACACACGCACACACACTGTCTCTCTTAAACGCCTGCGCAAACACACACACTTGCACACACACTTACACATAGGCTGTTTTTCTTGCTCTCTTAAACGCACTAACGCGCATACACACAAACACACACTATATATAAGCTGAATTGTCTGTAAAGCCACACAGTTTCTCTTTGTTGTCACTGCAGGATTATAATATATTTATTATTACTATTTGTAAATTTTGCGTCTTGTTATTTTTTCCTCCAGACAGTGGAGCTCCTGAAGAAGTCGAGGCTGGAGGTGGAGCTCCGCCCTGCGGCACAGCAGCACTTTTTGCTCACCAAGGAAATCGTTTGCAGGAATTTTTTGCGAAAAGTGAGACACGATTCAGTTCTGTCCATCTTATAGAGCTCACACATTCTGTGCTGCAGTAATAATGCTGAATGCTCTGTGTGTGTGTGTGTGTGTGCAGCTGGGCATGGTGGTCCCTCTCCATGCTCTGATGTTACCCGACGAGCCGATCACACAGTTCGGGGATTTCTGGTGCGACGTCACGGTGAGAAGCTTCGTTTAAATTGTGCAAATGAATGAGTGCATGTGTGTGCATAATTGTGATGATCTCCTGATAAAATGTGTGTGTGTGTGCACGCGTGCAGGTGAACGGTGTGGACACAGTGCGAGTGCCACTGACTGTAGGACCATACGTGGATCCGGAAAAGAAGAAACTCATGAGACAGCAAGCCGCAGCAGCCGAGACGCAACACACAGAGTCTCAGTCTGACCTCTGACCTGCTTTTACATCAGTTCCATTAAATCAGTCTGTTTTTTCTTTACAGTATGTGTGTGTGTATTATATTAAAAATACTTAGTTCAAACCTTCCAGGCCAGAGGTGTTGTCCTGTTAGCACGCACACACTATTCCTACTGAAATTCTTTTCAGCATTATCTATATATAATCACGAATATGGTGTTTATCATGTACACACACTTATACCGAAGGAGTGCCTTTTTTTTTGCACATATATATGCTTTATGAGAATTTTAATTTACCGGACAGGAAGTTTATTTACCTCTGATTGGTCAGAAAGTGTGGATTCTAATAACACACACTGATTATTACTTGGTCACCTTACATCGATCTGTTATACACCTTGAACATTTTAAATAGCATGAAGTTAATTTCCTTTCATAAGGAGTAAAACGTACACTAGCAACAAGGATGGCTGCAGCCTTGAGAAGATTGTCAAGTGAGTTTTAAAGAACTTGGGAGAGCTTTACAAAGAGTGGAGCGAGGCTGGAGTCAGTGCATCAAGAGCCACCATGTGGGACATTTTTCCTAGTATCAAAGCCTGTCCTGAACCAAAAGACATCAGAAACTTCTTACGTGGGCTAAGGAGTTAAAGAGCAACTAATGCTCAGTGGTTCAAAGTCCTCTTTTCACATGAAACTAAATTTAGCATTTTATTTGGAAATTACATGTAATGAATCTAGATACACTGTATGTGTAAACACATTCCCATAAAAAGTGCATGGTGAGGAAAGCCTTATACAGGAAGTCTCTAATGTACAAACAGGTTTTCTTCCGAGAGCTCGTTCATAAGTCAAATTTGTTCGCAAGTCCAACACACATTGTCTAGGTACTAGGATACTAAAACTATTGGCTATACACAGTATGTTATAGTGTAGAATTCTTTAGAAACTGTAAAATTCTATAGAATTCATGTTAAAAGAACAAGAAATGTCTGCCACCTTTCTACCTCGTTCCATTCTCTCAATTATTTGCACATCGTTATTGCTTGGCGCTTCGTAGCAGTACCAGCTTCATCGCTGCTGCTTTTCCTCTTGCTTCCGGACATTCTGGGATGCACGCTGTATGCCAGTGACAATGTACACAAAACGGACATGTCATCCAACTTCTGCGATTTGAACATCTGCAAATGCATCCTCAAAATTTGGAACTGGAATGTTTGTAGGTAGAGGACTTACTGTTCACAGCGAACAGGAATTCATTATGTAGATGTTTTCCTTACAACAAAAAAAAAGACCTCTTTTTATCATTCGCACTTTCTCTTTATTGTACTGTTACTTCACTTAAGAAAAAACAAAAAACAAAAATAAAGGGCTATACACAGCATTATTACACGCTCACACAYACTCACGCGCACACACACTCACACACAGTGTTCATGCAATTCACAGACTTTCCTACAAGCTCAAACATGAGAATTCTGAAGGAGTGATTTGCGCTAAAACTAAACACCCCCCCTCTACTTCCGCCACGTGTGTCGTCATGACCTAGCTCAGCATGCTGCATTGAATTCATATCTGTCCATCACTCCACACCAGCTGGATGGGGCGTGTTTATTAGACACGTAGGCAGAGTTACGCCTGATGACATGGAGCAGCACGCTGGACTGGAGAGCAGATGATCAGGTCCCTGTTAGAGCCGCACAGAGTTCAGCACTCGGGCCAGAATAGCAGAGTATGGGTGTGGTCAAATTCTGGTCAAATTATACATAGGAGCTTTGAAGTAAAAAAACGCGCACACGAACACACACAACGTAGCTGGGTGTTTCAGGTTCTGTTTCATTTTACACAAAGTCTAATTATTGATGGAGTTTTCCTCAATCATCTCAACCAAACGAACACGCAACACATGGAACAAATAGACTGACAGATGGGGGGAAGGGGGGAGATGATGATGATGATTTGGTGGATCTCCTCTAGAAGCCGTATTTGGCCTGAGTTTGTCTGCGAGTGAGTTTATTCTCAGACCAGCTGTTCTTTAACTCCAACTCTCTCTCCTTAGCCTGATCAAACACCACACAAACACACACAATACTGTACATTAATAAATAAATCAAATAATTAATTGAGACTGATTAACATTATAGACAGACAAAAAGACATATCTATATAGACCAACAGTGAGATAGACAGATATACAGACAGRCACAGTAGGAAGAATACAGTGAGACAGATGAGAGGAGAAAGATGCAAAGTCAGACAGAGTAATCAGACAGAAATGGTCAAATCAGATGGTCCAAGACAGATAGATGAATCAGACATACTTGTGAGAAAGATGGACAGGTGAGCCAGAACGACAGACAGACAGGTAAGATAGAGAGACAGGCAGGTGAGATAGAGAGACTGACAGGTGTAACAGATAAGTGAGATAGACAAAGGTATCAGAAAGACAGGTGAAACTAACCAGCAAGCAAGTGAATCAGAAAGACAGATGAATCACACTGACAGGTGAGACAGAGTGATAGCTGAGAGACAAACAGACAGGCTGACAGGCTGACAGGTGAAAAAGACGGACTGACCTGGTGAATCAGGTATGTGATCTGGTGTTTGCGCCGTTGCTGCCCCGTCGGCTGATCCCCTCTTTTCTATTAAAATGAATGAAAGCTACTGTAAATCCGAGATCAAAATCCATTACACTTGTAATCACACATGCAAGAGCAATAATACATGTTAAAAAATATGAATATCAATATAAAGCCTAAATCAGCAACCTAATAATCCAGTATAATAAATAAACTGAATAAATAAGTAGCATATGAGTAAAGTTAATAAGATGTGTGTGTGTGCGCGTGTGTCCTGACCTTACTGAAGGACCTGCGTGGCTCGGTCTCCTCCGTCATGCTCTTCATCATCCACTGCTGATGGCCGCTGAGCTGATCATCACCTTTAATCTCCAGGAACTTTATCTCCTCTTTCCCTCGGTTCTGTTTCCCCTGCAGTCTGCGGAACTGGGGGCAGACAAATCAAAGATTTTTATTAAACAAAAAATTGAAAATTATCATATATAAACCTTATTTCCTGCTGAAGTTTATTTAGATCAATAGATGTCTATTAGTAATTAAAGAAATGCAAAAAGACAGTAAGTGTTTTTAAGTGTAAACTGTCAGATTTTATGCATCAAATATCATCAAATGCTTATGTCACAAACTGTGTGTGTGTTAATAGTTTCAGTGGTTACTGGGTTTGTCATCACTACACCGAGACCTGCTGTGACATTAGACTGAATATAATCAGACTCACTGCTTCATCGTTGAACAGAGTGGAAGATTCTGGTTCCTCCTGCTCGCTAAGCCCAGAGTTCTGCTCCTGGTAGAACCCCTCGCTGTAATACTCCTTTACATCACACACACACACACACACACACACACACATCAACACTGAGCACTTTTACACAATGTCTGTTTCTAATCCCATYGCAGAAACACACCATCAGCTCCAGGAACTAAAGAGTTCCTGTGCTGCACTACAAGAACCATCACGGTTACACAAAGCCTGAGGTGGTGACACAATTCCCCATAATTAACCGTGTTAGAGATCAGGTCTACCCAACAGTGTGTGTGTGTGTATTCTTGTCATACCTGAGTGCTTGGTTTCTGATACTCTGAAGTCTGGTACTCGTGAGCGCCCCACGCTGGCCTGGGCTGGGACTCTGCGCCAGAGCCGAAGTCAAGCGGGGCGTCCTCGGCACTGGGAGGAGGAGGCTGGAGCGAGGGGGCGTACGGCTGAGGGTCGGGAAACACCGCCGCGGACGCTGTGGGTTCTGATGAGCTTTCTGACAGAGAGAAGTAATTCTCAGGGGCGAGCTCGTCATCGCTGCCGTCCTCGTCTGCCGCGATCTGCCGAGCAAACTGCAGAGAGGCGGACTTAGCTGCGGCTTTGATGGCCGATGGAGACGGACTCGTCCCAGACATGCCCTGAGACGCCGGCTTGGTCCCTTTAGCCTGAGCGGCGGGAGTGGGGCGCTTGGTCAGCGTGTGGGGCACCAGGGGGCGATGCATTTCCTTCACACTCAGGTGTTTGGGTTGAGGCAGAAGAGACGACAAACCTCCAGCACCTCCCTGAAACATCAAACACACATCAAATCTGTGTGACTGAGTGAAGGGACGAGCCGATAGATCAGTTCTACACATCATTACCATGTGTAACACACAGTTCTGCTCTCGCTCCCGACACTGCACATACGTCACAGTAACTACATCTCCAAAAGAACTCACCTGAGACCCCGCCCTCTTCTTCACGGG
The DNA here is from genome assembly GCA_003987875.1 of Clarias batrachus. Lineage (NCBI taxonomy): Eukaryota > Metazoa > Chordata > Actinopteri > Siluriformes > Clariidae > Clarias > Clarias batrachus. The sequence goes on along the minus strand of QMIH01001541.1, from coordinate 68,791 downwards.
TTCGGCTTCATCCTCATCTGACTGCAAATGGGGAAACAAGCACCACAGTAAAGTTACTCTCTAAAGTAAGAGTAAAAGTAAAGGAACTAGAGTAAAGGACCTCTCAGAAGTAAAGGAAATGTATTCTTTATAGTAAATGTACTAAATTACAGATACTCTCTTGAGTAAAGGTACTCTCTAAAGTACAGATACTCTCTACAGTTAAGTACTCTAAAGTAAAGTGAAGATACTAGGGTGAAAGTAAATGCAATCTCTAAAGTGAAGGCACCGTCCGAAGTAAAATAATTCTCTCACATTATTCTGTCTTTACGTTAAAGTGTGTGTTCTGGTAAGGCAGTGTGCGGTTGGAGAGCGATCATATGCTAAAGCCTATGGAACATAGGAAGCCTATGGAAGCCTAAAAGGAACAATGATGAACAACCTGAAGAAAACTGCAATTACAACCACTCCTAACATTAATGTGTGTATATGTGTGTGTAGATGACTGTTAGTGTCACATCTTTTATATGTGGGTCAATCAGATCCAGACCAATTTATCTGTAGGAGCACAAACAGGTGCGTAAACAGCCCATGAGACACAGGAATTAAATGAACACATGAAGCAGGAGAGATTAAACTTGGTGTGTGAGGGTAAGACACACAGCCTCAGGACTTTACACACGTGTGGTGTGTGTGATTAGAAGGGTGATGATGGGAATTCTCTCTCTCACACACACACACACTCACACACACACACAGATGTTCTGCATGAGATGAACATCACTCGGGTGATCTGAATCAGCTCGGATGCTGAGACAAGGTCAGGGTGAAACCAGGAACAGTTAAGAGGAATCAAAGAGTTTTGTGCGCGTGTGTGTGTGCATGCGCTCACGCTGTCCGCGCGGATTTCCGGAACGCTGATCCTGACCGGCTCAGAGCGCTTCTTGGCTCGGGGCACCTCGGGCTTCAGGCTTCCCGCCGCCGGCTCGGAGCGCTTCGGAGCAGGCAGAGAGGCGAACAAGCCGCCGGGTTTAGCTAAGCTGCGGGGCTCCGGGCTCGGGTCGTCGCGCTCGCTGTCGTCGCTGCTGTCGTACGCCACTAACGACATGTTCCCCCTGGGGTCACACCCCCCTCCCAGCTCTCTCTAATCAGCGCTTTACTTATTAAACGCGCGAGCGCTCTCCGCGGCAGCTAGCTAACCCTGATGCTAACCAACCTGCTAGCTAGCCAACTACCTGCTCAAACCTCGTCTCCATAAACAACATGCTCTGTCGTTTCATCATTATATCCAACCGATATAACTCTAAACAAGCTAATAAATAATATATAAACAAATTATTATTATTTAATTGTATTTTGTTTTTCAAAATCGTAACTGGCTAACAGCTAATATATCTCTGTAAACAAATCCCGTTCTTCTTCTTCTGCTGCTAAGATGCACCTTTTCTGGTTACAAATCTCGCGCGATTTGCGCGCTCATACCACCACACTGTAGGGAGGAGGAATTGCAGATTGAGTTCCAGTAAAGGGGACACAGAAAAGTACACCAATTCGTGTTAACAGAATACCACAAATATGAATAAATAGATAACAGAAATTCGCCACATAAAACCATTTAGTGATATATATATATTTAAAACTTTCTGACAGATTTTTACAGACCAACCTTTTTATGAGGATGTTGGTCAAATGTAAGCCATGCCCTAATAAAATCAAGCAGTTTAAGAAACAAATCATTGAAACATATGTGCAGTGAACCATCCATAGTACCAATGATTTTACTTTTGGGATTTAGAAAATTATCTATTTATCTATCTATCTATCTACTTCAATAGATAGTAAGAAAAAGCATTAATATTAAAGAATTGCTTTCTAAGTACTATAAAATGTGATTCTTTTTATTCTCCATTATTTTAAAATCAAAACTTCTTTGTTCAAATGTGCTTGTATGTGTAAGATGCTATATGTACATTAAATATAAGAGATTGAGAAAAATKTATTCACTTACATATTATGATTATTTACACGCAAAGTTGATTAAGAAAAATTATATACAGTATGTTTGAATTCAAGGAGCTAAAATGTTGCAGTTCCTCAATAACCCTACAGGTGGCTAAACCACTTAGCGAATGATTTGCTAAGTCTGTTTAGAATCGTAACAAAATCTCTCTCTCTCTAGATATATATACCTATAAATAATATTGAATCAGAATATTATTATAATAATTATAGAATCTCAATACAGATTGTATCAGTAGCGGTATTGTGATAATATCGTATCGGTTGCTCCCTGCTAATTCCCATCCCTATTAAATATACACAATAATTGTAATAATTTTGAGTTGTTTTTTGTTTATGTATTTTTCTACAC
>QMIH01001541.1:47135-62246 GCA_003987875.1 Clarias batrachus | reverse complement strand
ATATATATATAAACGAAACATAAACTTAGCCCAACTTAAAACATAAACAAACCAAACCTAGATAGTTAGTCCAACACAAATTCCAACAAAACAGTGTTTCACTAAGATAATTCAACAGATGCAAGACAAAATGCAGAACGTAACCAGAATATTTATAATGAAACTAATGAGCCACCTCGGTTCAGGTGAGCGCTCCCATCGCCTGACCGAGGTGCATAGTGGGAAATGAAGTYTTAATTTTAACAAAAACTACAATAGAACACAGAAGTCTCCAGGCGCCCTCTAGGGGTTGTACCTAAAGACTGGAAAGTTGCTCTCCATCTTCCCAAAGGTGGATTGTGGAAAGGGTGTCTATACATGCTTGGGAAAACTTTTTACATGTATGGGGTCCATACTTTTCTGCTTGCTTCTTTTGAGTTATATGTATAATGTGTCATTGTGATGTTTTAACTGTCTCTGCAGTTATTAAAATGTGAAATGAATCCACTATTTTCTACCAGTGTGCAGCACTGTGGTATATTTGTTAGCAGGGTCACTTTGCACCTCCAGGGTCGAGGGTTTGTTTCTTGGGTCTGTGTGCATGAAGTTTGGTGCTTGGGGGTTTCCACTGGGTACTCCAGTTTCCTGCCACAGTTTCTCCCCAAGACACACAGATTTGGCTAACTGGTGTGTGAATGTGTATGTGTGTGCTCTTTGAGGAATTGGCATCCTTTACAGGGTGTAGCCGGCCTCGTGCCATATGTTTCCTGGGATAGAGCCAACACACCCCGCCCCTGCGACCATGTATACAGGATAAAGCGGTATAGACGATGAGTGAGTGAGTGTGCGTGTATGAATGGATGATAATTGAGCATCACTGAAAGTGTCTGTGATTAGACAAGATTTAAGAGTTATAATTATAGTTATGGTAACAATCTTTCATTCGTACACGACATAATAATCCTTAGTTCATTGATTATATATTTATGAGTTCTCTGTGCTCATGGCGTTATGAACACGCTATAGAGAGAAAACGAAACCACCTCTCCTTAACGTACGTCGGTTAAAAAATAAAAAGTATTAGCCAATTAGAGYGCAGGGTACAGGCCGTATCCGGGGAAGACGAGCCGAGTGAACCAATCAGAGCGGCTTTTGCTTTGTAGTCAGGCAGACATAAGAACAGTCGTCCAATCACAAAATAAAGCGCAGGGATTTTTTTGCTGTTTATTTGACTCAGGTACTTCTTTATTGCGTTTTAAAAATAAATCGTGATATAATTTTGCGTTTTGATGGACTGTGTGTGTAGGGTTAAAGTAACAGCGCGGGCTGGATGTGAATGTGGGAGAGTTTATTGGTGGGAAAGCTGGGTTTAATGTGTGCTTCTTTAGCTAACGATAGCTAGCATGGACTGAGGTTAGCTCTGCTAGCTACATGACTAGCTTAAAGTGTAAAACAAGCGATATTATCATTATAATTATTATTATTCAAAATCTTTGGATGCCTTTGAGCGAGACGAGTGGAAGCCGGTTAGCTAGCTGGCTAACACAGTGACTAGCTAACAGGCTAAGTTACCGGCTAAGCCCAGCTAGCTGTCCGACATAGCCACGTCGTTCGGCCTAATGACGTTACCGAGCGGGAACGAAGTTATAACGGTGTAATTATGTGCTGTTTTACCACACAGAAACACACCGAGTCACGACATGTGCGCGCCGAATAGACGTTTTGTTTCCTCCTGCTTAGTTTTTGTAAATGTGATTTTAATTCGTATAAACGAGTGTGTTTGTGAGTGTGTAATAACACTCAAGGCGTGGACATTTATACAGCGCGCGGCATGCGTGTATTATTATTATTATTATTAATAATAATAATTTTATTTACTTGTGTGTTTTAATATGTTTCTCTTATTTTACTGTTTGCAGTGTCCGCAGTCTGCGTGTTTGAGTGTGTGTGCCTTTTTATGAATGGGTGAAAACCTCTAACTGTGATATTTTTTCCCTCTTCAGTAAATTAGCTGCTCATGAACTGAAAGTCATCTTGTTTGTTTCACATTCTGACTCTTTAATTGTCCTTTCTATCACACACACTAACACACTCATACATGCACACACGCACACGGATACACACTGTTTTCAGTGTTTGTCAGCTTTATAACAAAGGGGAAATAAATCTCCATAAGAAGTCACCAGAGATGAAACGATGACGTCATGTACAAATTTGCATATCTATTGAACCGCCATTGATTATTTGCACATCAAGAACTTTGGAACATGAAAAAGGAAGAACGGAATGAAATAGAGTTTTATTAAATTGTTTGTAAATGATTTGTTCTCGAACACAGAAGTCGTCAGTGACAGATACACATTTTTTTTATTTTTAATACATAAAAAAATACTATCATTTTAATAATATAAAGATATATGTTTATATTTTACTTTAACAATATACTATCAAGTATGTATTATAGGAAAGTTAACCATTTAAAACATCCTGATAGTATACATTCCTTCATGGAGCAAAATATCAGCATCAGTGCTGTGAGGAAATCTGGTTTGTGTCACTCTCCCCTGTTATGATGTCTTTGTTATGAGATAAATAAGCGCATATGTGTAACACCAGTCTTGTTAATCCCAGACGCGGTCCTGAATGCGGTGCCTGAACCATGATGGAAGACCCGATAAAGGCAGAAGTCTCGAGTGTGGAGGGCGACCCCAAGCCCAGCATGCTCCAGAAGCTCAAGCTGAACATCTCGTAAGAGTCACTCATCTGTATTGTATAACTTACTCATAGGGATGGGAATCATCATGACGATACCTCAGTGCCGATTCGAGTAAAATTGTGATTCTAAAAATATCTGTATCATAGTTTTCTAAATATTCTGATTTGATATTACATTTTCCCCTGATTTTGATAAAATTTTAAAACAGTTTATTGAGTAATTAAATGTAATTAAATGTAGCCTGTTACTTATAACATTAGTTTTCTTAAACAAAAACCAACCTCAGCATTTAAACAATATAAACTACTTCAAATACAGGAGTCTAATATAGAACATTAAATTAAACGTAATTAAATCAAATTAAACACAAAAGCTACACTGTTACTGAGCAGCGTGTGTCTCTGTCATGTACCATAATTATTCTTTCTAAACGTACCTAGCGAATAATTCACTTCTGCTACATGAGATGAAAATGTGTAAATAGTTCAGAGTGCACCACTTGTAGGATCATAAAGAAACGGCGATGTTTTACCTTTTCAGATGTCTCTAAGCACATGTGTGTGGCTTCTAATGTGGGCATGTGTGGCTTTGACGCACGCTAATTTGCACTTATACACAGTATTTTGACACTGGTATAAGCAYGTGTAATGAGTAGGTTTGAGACTAATTTGCTCACAGAGAAAAAGGCACATTAAGACGTAAATTTTTGATAATGAAACGCCATAAAAATGCATTTCTATTGCACCACTCTGAGTCTTCTGTGCCCGTTACAGAATCATTTGTCTTATCGAAATATTTAAAATAGAAATATCCAGCACATTCATTTAATTTAAATAGTCATAATGTGCTTATTTATATGGACCAGAATCACATTTCTGATTATAGACTTCAGACTGTTTTTTTTTCATTCATGTGTTTATTTATTAATTTTCTTTTGTTAAACATTTTCCCATCATGATTCTTCTTCAACAGTAAAAAAGCATGAAATCTGTAAATGTTTGAAGTGACCATGGATCTACATTAAAAAACAAATATATAATTAAATATATAAATTTCTAAATAAATACAGTAGTGGCCAAAAATATTAAGACAACATCCTGTATGCCATGTGTAACAGTTCCACGTGCGGACTAAACCGGTGATGTCACTAATTACTAGTTAGCCTATCTGGCAGAAGAGGAGTTGTGCTAATGAATAAAAAAAAAATAGTGAAAACCTGGCTATGTGACAGTGGTGTTGAGAATCCAGAGCCATCGTCTGGGTCATTTTCAGACCAAAAGCCAATATTAAACCTGTTGGAGAATGGTGAAGAAGGCAGGATCAGTCAAGGAACCGATTTCAAGCAGGCATGGATTGAGTAAGTGACWCTGGAGTACTGCAGACATCTTTCTAACTCTGTATAAAGCCAGATCCAGCAGGTTTTAAACAAAATAAAGGACTTTATACTAAGTATTGATTGGTGTAGAGCAATTTCACTGCATAAAAAAAAWTATTCTTATTATGTTGAATGTCGTTAGTTTAAGAATGTAATAATGTGATTAAAACATTGACTTTCAACCTTGTCTCAATACTTTTGGCCACCATTGTATGTGTTTATCAGCATGTTTTTGTTGTTTAATATGCATATATTCACTCCACTTTTACCAAATTCGTATTTGGTAAGATTTTTTGTATTACTATAATGACTATATATATATATATATATATATATATAGATGTAGATATGTGCACTGGAGGTATACCAAACAACAAAACCAACAAGCGTATTTAAGTCTTTAAGTATACTTATGCCCCCTCACATATTTTATAATCAGATACCCCCCCCCCATTCCTTGGCCAATGTGTTTATATTGGAAATGGAGCTTTTGATTATTAAATCACTTAAACAACCTGGAATATAGCATAGCAACCGCCTAGCAACGCCCTGGCGACAACCTAGGATAATATATCACCAGCATAGAAATCAGCGGGAACACCATAGCAACCATCTAGCAACATCTGTCTCATAAGATATTACTCGATAACAACAGGGACACACCAGTGATCAGGTCTGCAGCATCTTTTGGGGTTTGGTTAATAATTAAAGCATTACTGTCACTGCAGACATGATTCTCCAGTTTTTTTTTCTTCTGTCTGTGGGTCAGCTGTTCATAACGAAGATATCTGTGAAGTGCCTGATTCCATTTTTATTATATTACCAGTAAAAACTGTTGTACATTCTTGTAACATGTACTGGATACCAATAAAGCCCGAGCACCATAGCACCTGAGACACCATAGCAACCACTGAGCAACATCCTAGCAACCACATTGAATAAAATAAAGCAGCATTGTAGCAACCATCTAATCCGACTCTCAGAAAATGGAGAAAACTAAAAAAAATAATAGGAATGATTTTATTAATCTCAAAATTTTTATTGTCAGTGTGTAGAAGTGTTTGGTAATAATAATAATAATAATAAAAATGTTGCATGGAGGTAGATATACAGAGTGCTTTGATGGATAAACGGTTTATATAGTATAGATGTATTGTATGATGTACTTGTTTTGAATAACTTTAATGAATACACATAAACATTATGAATATGCTAATGAAGTTGTAAAGTTGAGGGGATGTAGCCCCGCCCCTCCCCCTGAGCTCCGGGCGGCACGGAGGCTCCGGTTTCTCCGTGTTTTCACTCCGGTCTAGTTCTCTGTATTTTCGGTTCTCCTCACTCGAAGGTTCACCAAACGCACAAAGCGAACCTAAATGCACAAGAAACTGGAGCACACCGGAAGAGCACCTGGGCCGGCTGAACGCTCTGCACAGTCTCAGCAAGATGGCGAGGCGGAGCGCCGTGGAGACGCCGCCGTGGACAGAATCATCCGGAGGATACGGAGACTTCACGCGCCACTCGCGGAGATGWCCAGCAGGATGGATCTGGTGATCCGTAAAGTCGGCGACGACAAGCAACGCGCGACGGAGCTCGAGGAGCGCAGCAGAGCCACGGACGCGCGCATCACCGAGCTCGAGGACGCGCTGGAGAGAGCGCTGGACCGCCTGGAAGACCTGGAGCGCGGCAAGATGTTTTCCAGGGACATTCGGATTTTCGGCTTGAACGAAGGCACCGAAGGGCACGACCCGGTTACGTTTTTTGAGACCTGGGTGCCGGGGGTACTCGGCATGCACAACCGGGTAGAGCTGGAGCGCGCGCGGCGCACGGGAGCGCGAAAGCGCGCAGACGGAAAGCCGAGAGCGGTTCTGGTGCGGTTTCAGAGWTACAGGGACAAGCGCGTGGTTCTTGACGCGGCCCGGGACAGAGACACGGTCCGAGTGAAGGGAAGGAAAGTCTCCTTCCGGGATTTCTCTCTCTCTGCGCACAGAAAAAGCGCTGAAAGTCTCAGCGCGCGGAGGCAGCTGCACAGGGCTGGGGTTAAACACGCGTTTATTTACCCCGCTCAGGTTAACGTACTGAACCCCCSCGGGGGAGGAGACACGTACTCACATCCCGTCAAACTCGAGGCTCCTCTGGGCTCTCACACACATCAGCAGGAACCTGAAACAGAGGAGTGAGTAGCTGAGGTTCTCTCTCACACATTCTCTCTCTCTCTCTCTCCCACACACACATACACACACACACACACACTGTTGCATGGATGTTCTCAGGAGCACTGTTCTCTACCTGACACTGTCTGTGTGTGTGTGTGTGTGTGTGTGTGTGTGAGTGAGTGAGTGAGAGAGAGAGACACGTGATGAGCTACTGTAACACACCACGAACACACACTCGCTTATGTTCTAAGAACTCGAGAACCTGTGGTGTGCGATCGCTGAGAGGAACCTTAAACACATCACACGCGCTCTCTTTCTAAGTGAATATGTTTCAAACATCTATCTATTTATCTATCTATCTATCTATCTATCTATCTATCTATCTATCTATCTATCTATTTGTCTATCTATCTATCTATCTATCTATCTATCTATCTATCATTATTGTTAGTGTATCAGGAGTAGTTATGTAGTTGCTTTAGTATTCCCATTTCAGGTTGCGTGGCCCCCCTTTAATACCAGGCAGTTACTATAGGGGTTGCTAGGTGGTTGCTATGGAATCTCAGGCAGTTACTAGGGAATTACGGGGTGGTTGCTGTAGAGTCTGATGCAGTTACTATGTGGCTTTTGCTGTGGCATCTGAGGAGGTGACTAAGTGGTTGCTATTTTACGTGAGCAGGTGGATCATAGGCTGTTGTGCTAATTAAGGTGGTTGCTAGGTGGTTGCTATGGTATCTAGGCARTTTCTAGGTKGTTGCTATGGTATCTGCGGTGGTTAAAATGTGGGTTGTAATTTGATCTGCTAGTTATGTGGTTGCTGTGGTATCTGTTGTGGTTAAAAAGTGGGTCCTAGCTTCTGATGCTATCTAAGGCATTAAGTCACATAGTAGGTGATGACTGAGGCAATTATTATTATTACTAGATGCTTACTATCTGGATGCTATGATAACCGAGACAGTTACTAGGTGGTTGTTATGCTGTCCTCAATGCTTTCTCTCTCTCTCTCTCTCTCTCACACACACACACACACACACACACACTTATAAATTATTATATGGAGAGTATACCTGACAGTCATCTCAAATATACACTCACAATATACACAGTATACATACTATGCTCCCTGTGTGACTAAGTACAGCAGCGTTAAAGTTAATGTTTAAAAAATAAACAGAAGAATACAAAGAATGGGACATATATGATGCAGAGGTAGAAGTATGATGTCTTTAGAGAAACCTCAGGTGTGTCTCAGGGGGAAACCTGACCCTTTTAACAAACCCTGGGAACGGCTTCCTAAGCCCTCAGGGATTAACAGGCTTACTGGGGCATATCTGGAGGATTGCTGCTTGGTGGTTGCTATGGTATCTCAGACATTTACTAAGGGGTTCAGGTCACTGATTCCTAATAACCTTATTTTACCTAACAAACAGAAAATACCTGGAATAATAACTAGATTAGATGTGTTTGATGGCCACTTTATTAGGAATACCATAACAATCCTGGGTGTACGGGTTCCATAAGGCGATGAAAATAATTCTACTGAACTTTGAGCTTAATGCTTCATGGCATGATGCTTTAGCATGCTGGAAGTATACGCTGTAAACATAGAGTAAATTGTGACCGTAACTGGATGCACGTGTTTGATCTTTGTTAAATCATCTGTTAAATCTTCTAAACCTTGCCTGATTTTTAAGACATTCAGGTACAGTATTGTATAAATACAGTTTGATGCCGTTTGTTTGTTTTTCCACAGTAAGACAGTGCAGAGTAAAGTGGACACGATTTTGGTAAGTATCTAATCAGAATGACCGACAGCTGAGTAAATGATCCTAGGCCTTTCATTGTTTATTTTCTAACACCTCGCTCCTCTGTGCGATGTCTTTCCTCAGAGAGATGTGCAGCAGTTTACAGACAACGACAAACTCTACCTTTATTTACAGCTTCCCTCAGGTCCCAGTGCAGGAGAGAAGAGGTACGGGCGAGAATTAGAGTCCTGTCACGGACGTGTGATTGATGTTAGATATTAGTATAAAGAAAGCACAGTCTGATGATAGATTCTCAGGTGAGAGAGATACTCAAGAGATTCTCACACACGCCTGTGTATTTTATAGCAGCGACTCAAATTCGGTGAATACGGCCGACCAGCTCCACACCTGTAACTGGATTCGTAGTCACCTGGAGGAACACGCGGACACCTGTCTGCCTAAACAAGACGTTTACGAGACGTACCGGTGAGAAAGCACTTTGTTTCCTGTGTGGAAACTTAGATTTGGATTAAACAAGGATTTTAAATATCGATTTAATTATGATACATCATAATTGTACAACTATGATTGCAATCTTTACAACATGTGGAGATACTTACAGAGTGTGCGTCATGTCCACTTTCCAGGAAGCACTGTGAAAATCTACAGCAGAGGCCTCTGAGCGCGGCTAACTTCGGCAAGATCATCCGAGACATCTTCCCCAACATCAAGGCTCGCAGGCTGGGAGGCAGGGGGCAGTCCAAATATCCTTCACATCAAACACCGCCTCTCACACTTACTTTCAGCAAGAACACACATCTGATAACGTTGTTATCTTAAACAACATAATCTGTTCATAATAAACGGTGTTTGTGACACTGTTGTATAAAAAAGCAATGTCCCACTCGAAGTCATGCTGCTGTATTAATAATCATGTCTACGGCCCCATCACAGCCATGCTGATACTCTGCACGACTTTGAGTGTGAAACTGCTTAATTGCATCAGCTGTCTGTTGCGTGTGCTGTCTCCGTGTTCCTTGACCGTGTTTCTGTTACGTACTGCTACAGCGGGATCCGCAGGAAGACGGTGTTAAACATGCCGTTATTACCCAACCTGGATCTCAAGAACGATCCGGTATGAAACTCACCCACACTCCCGCATTGACTCACGGACCCCGCGTACACGTTCCAACTAACTCTGTTCCCACGGCAGTCTGAGCTGACCGAGCTGGTGCAGACGTACAAGCAGGAAGTGACGGAAGCGGCGTGTGAGCTGATCTGCGACTGGGCTCAGAAGATCCTTAAGCGCTCGTTCGACACGGTGGTGGAGATCGCACGCTTCTTAGTGCAGGAGCACATCGTAAACCCGCGCTGCAGCCAGGCCGAGCTCGTCACCTCCGCCTCGCTTGCCGGTACACACACACCATCCTTATTCTGATTCTCCATTCGGTCTGACAGAGACCCTGGATGTGACAGTTACTGAAACATGTGGGGTGTGCTGTTCTCTCACCAGGAGGTCCTGCCAAACCACACAAAGTGATTAAGAAGAACCAGACGACGACCAGAGGGAGCACAGCAGAAGAAGAGAGCCCAGGACAAGACGCGAAGGTAATGTATATCGTTATACGTACTTTATCCCAGAGGCCGTGGAGGACGGTGAGGTGTGTAAAGGGATAAGATTCTTTAATTCAATACAATTAAAAAGTCCTCAGTCTCAGCGGTTATTTATAAATGGTGTGATGTTCTCTTTGGATGTGTTTTTACAGAAAGATGAAAGCGAGCAGGCTGCGTCTGTGAAACATCTTGCTAACGACAAATCAGCTAAAGCTCCTGAAGTTCTGCGTTATGGAGACCGCGAGATGCAGGTAGAAGCTCTAGTTAAAAAACTTCCTCAGCTCCGCCCTCGAGGCTCGATTCCAGATAAGCCCCTCCTCCCTGTTCCCGCTCCCGCCTTCACGCAGAACGATTCCAGCAGCGTCCAAGTGACACTGCCGATCACCGTGGCGACGCTCTCGCCGCAGCAACGGGGTTCCACTCTCCCGCTCATGATCCTGCCTCCGTCAGTGACGGTTTCCACAGCGTCAGCGGTGACGACAGCATCTAAACGGGCGTCCGATTCGTCCGCCGTGGCCGTGGGCCCGCCTCTGAAACGCAAACGGGGACGACCTAGGAAGCAGAGACCGGAGGAAACGGCGACGGCTACGGTGGTKCAGAACCTCGGCCCGAATCAGAACCTAAACCTGAATCAGAATCTCGGTCTGAATCCAGTGGTGCTGAACAGAGGAGTGATCCAGAAAGCGCTGTCGTCCTCGTCCTCTCAGGTGACGGAGACCGTGCTGCAGTGTAAAGCTGACGAATCGGAGCCGCGGCCCGTCATGCTCCTGCAGGAAACGGGCCGCGCCATGGTGATCCAGCGCACCCCCGTATCCCGGGAGAACCGTCCCGTGAACCAGGTGCAGGTGACTCAGAGCGCCAACATCGTGCAGCTCCCTCCGGCCACTGTGCACGAGGACAGGGACATAGTGCTCACGCTCACTCCCATTGAACCCATGATCACTGCAGGTGACGCCGTTTGCAGCATGCCCGAGACCGACCCGGGGCAGGGCGGGGTCCCTTAGCTGGCTCTTCCCTGTGTGTGTGTGTGTGTGTGTGTGTGTCGTCAGTGATTTTGGTGACTAACATTGCAGTCGTGTCTCCGTATATTTGGCTGTGTTTTTACTTCCTCTGTTCCAAAATAATCGAACGCGCAGGTGATRAACGAGAACGCACAGAAGTACAAGGAGCAAAAAATTTAATGCRCACACATAAACGCACACACAGTCAGCGTTCCGTCCTGTTTCAGAGGTGCCAAAATGTACAATTAAGCCGTTTACATTTTTTACCTGTTGCAAAGGTGATATATGAGACTCCTGACAGCTACGCTAAAGCACCAATCAAAACATACATGAACATAAAGCTGACACACTGAAGGGGAAAGGGCGACTTGATGAGAGCTTCTGCTAGACTTACCTTCTCTAGAGTAGAGTTGTTATGGCTTTGTGATTAGTCAAGGTGTGTTACATCACCTGTTCACTTCATCACTTTATTTATTATTATTATTATTTTTTTTTTTACATTTTTTTGCAGCGTTGTTCGATGCTTGTCTTTGCTCTGAGTGAGAAGTATTCCAATGGGATTAGTTTTCCATGTGAGGTTCACAATGTGGAYATTACTGAAGTAACTCTGGGGTTGTAGTACAKATAACTTCAGGTTATACAGGTCAATCCAATCTTAATGGACTTGTGGGTAAAGAGTTGTGTTTTTTTACCGCACTTTTTCCAATTTTTTTCGTCAGCACGTGACCCCAACTAGCGGAATCTTTTCAAATTGCTTGTTCACACACTGTAATGAGCGGAGTCACACACTCGGAGACAGCACACACACAGAGACAGCACTATCTGCTCCGCTTTACTAAGGATGAGCTTGTTGCTACCGCGCCATTTAGAAGGGGCGCTCTTTTCTCTTCTCTCATCTCGTACTAAAACACAAAATATTTAAAATGCAAGACAGGCACATGAGGCTGGTTTTAGGGAAGTTTCAGAGTTTCCTCAGACAAGATTGATAAATTTGTTATTAAACGAGGTTGTGTTCCATGCAGAGATTTCATCATTCCTGTCAGTTTCACATCAGCATGTGATATCTTATCTTGATATCACTTGATATCATCATAAACTTTCAGCCCAGAACAATCCTACTCTGGTAGAACTGGTGGGCGGGTCAAGTTAGGGCTGTGGGATGCCTTCGTTCAGTACAGGGCAGGTGCACTTTTATCGTTTTCTTTTCCGCTGCTAGCACGGAGCCGCCTCGTTATGTTTATGAAAGTCGCTGAGATTTTCACGTTAGCGTCGTTGGCACCTCTGATGTCCAAAGCTGTATCTGGAATTACAACTCCATCAGTGCGAAATGCTGAACATCTCCACCAAGACCACAGCATGCTAAAGCCCTGGCATCCGTCACTTCTTAGCTACATTAGCTACAGACAGCAAACTTCACTCAGCTGAACAGCTGCGTTTAGGATGGAGGGAGGGAGGGAGGGAGGGAGGGAGGGGTTATTACTGGCCCCACTGTAGCTTTAACGCACTTTTATTAGAGTGAGCGAGCCTGATGTGTGTGTGTGTGTGATTAAGTTGTATAGGTGTCCAGTGCGATTACGGGTTTGTAACTTGAGGGCTTTTACAATGTCTCTCACTCTCTCTTTCTCTTCCCTTTCCATCCATCTTTAAACTGCAGTGAGAAATGTTTTATAGAGAAAGAAACACACACACACACACACACACACACAGCTGAGTTGCTGAGACCCATGTTATTTGATTAGGAGTGACATGTGTGATGGACTTTTAACACTCTGTGTGTAAATAGTTTCCCTGAGAACATCAGCGTCTGGTTCGTCTGCTTCTTTTTCTCTCCAATATCCACGTCCTCTAAAACCTCGTCCACTCCAGATTAGGGGAACTCCAGAAGTGCAGACCTGCCTACTGTTACACAACTCTGCTACTGGAGAACGCTGCTACGAGCCCTCACTCAGAAACACGCCAAGAATCTTGATTTCCACTCCGAACCCCCCGGACGAGTCGACCTGCAGGTCCATCTGAAACAACTGACACTTGTGAGAACGCTGATGTTAAGCCCCTCCCCCATTCAGGAAGCCCTTGTTTGTGCCAAAAGCAGATTGCAGTGATGTAGTGAAAGGCAGCTATGCTAACTGTCTAACTGTTAAACAATCTGGTGTAAGATTCTTATTAAATTATTATAATTGGGCTGATGAGCGGGACAGTCGTTCATTACACACACACACACACACAACCAACACTGTGCTCACATCTGTGGGTCAATCCACAAGCTGTTAATAAATAGAAATCATATAATACTCTGCTCAAGATCTCACGCGCATTCATTTAAAGGGCAACTCTTCACTCTTAAGGCACATTTAGATGCTCAGACATTTACAAACACAAACATTTTTAAAACCCCGAGCATGTTTCACTAAAATCATATCTGTTTGAATGAGTAGCCACCCAAATATGTGTTTTAACTCAAACAGCGCGACCAAAGATGTATTATGTGTGTGCATGTATGCTGTTTCAGAGGACAGACCCATCCACATGCATAAAAGTCACTTGAATGTGAACCATCATGACATACAAATCTGATCTGACCAAAAACAACCGAATTGAGCAACGTGACTTGTAAAGTGTACATATCCTATGAGGGACTGAAAAAACAAACAAAAAAAAACACATTCTCTGTGGGGGTTTTCAGCTGGGACATTTACACATTTGAATCAGAATCTAGTTTTATTCGTCAAGTATGCTGACACACACAAGGAATTTGTTTCCAGCTGTTTGTAACCAACATAAAACACTGCATTAGTTATAGACAAGACATTATACTTGGTAAGTACACAACATTCAATAACTGTATATTAAATAAAGACGGGACGGGAAAAAATGTTGAGTACAGATGTACATGAGGTGTACATAAAGTGAGTGTGCAAGTGTATATAACTTATGTTATATTTCTTATGTTTCTTATGTTAAAGAAACAGGAGCATATGGGACCTTTAAAAGACCAAAGCGTTAAATCCTTCCAAAATGTAAGAAGGGTATGAGTGAAATATTTTACGGTTACAGCTAAAACTGATCTAAAATAATCAATATATAAACATTACAATTATGTTATTTCAGGGTGAAGCCCATGTACAAAAAATTGTCAGGTTGAGCATCTTATGCTCATTTATGCCAAGTTGTGCTTCTTTTGTCGTCAGCGAAATACACTCCCTGTTCGATAATTGAAGAATGAATCACAAATGAGTGAATCACCAATCAGAGCCTTAACTCCACTTCAACCTTCACTGATTCCACACCATAGTCAGACCCCCAACGCCACACTTAGAGTTC
This sequence comes from Clarias batrachus, assembly GCA_003987875.1. Taxonomy (NCBI): domain Eukaryota; kingdom Metazoa; phylum Chordata; class Actinopteri; order Siluriformes; family Clariidae; genus Clarias; species Clarias batrachus. The sequence continues at coordinate 48,342 of QMIH01001541.1, read as the reverse complement.
CATGCTTTTACCTCCTGACATTTCGGCTTGATTTTCCTTCTAACTCCTCTCCATCATGTGGCGCTCCTCTCTCACACCATAGCAAGCAACTTTTGCTCGGGCAACACTGTCTCAGAGAAGTGCGCTCTCCACCCCCTTTCTGCTTGTGTGAGCTCACAAAAACCCATGATAGTCTAGTGTCTCTGTGACTGACAGGGAACAGACAGCAAGTTCTTCATTCCCTGAAAGCAAGGCCAGCCTTCACTGCTCTTCTGGGTTCTGACAAGTTGTGCTGCCTTGTTGAATAATGTTACTGAAACACGAAACGGTAGAATTACACATAAACAAAATGCTGCGATGAAAACGAGGGTGTTACAATGTTTTGCAACAAAACCAGTGTGTAGCATGTTTTGACAGAACACCAGCCACAGACAGCTGTCTCATCGAGATTTAAACTTTGTGAAGTTAGTCTGAACTGTTTCCTGTTATGCACTCAGCCTACACCCATAAACTCCTAATAACAGCTGTTAAGCTTCTTACAAACTTCAGTATGTTTGAAACACTGGGAATCAGGCGGGAAGATAAAACATCTCTCCTTATGACCCACTTTCTACCCCAAGAGGTTTGGTCTGTTAAAATAAAATAACAGTTAGATTTTTCTTCCATTAAAAGCTTTAATAGTAATAATAATAATAATAATAATGTTTTATTTTATTTACACAGTGACAGACACCTCTGATTAAACAGTGTTTTAATTTCATTTGCTATAATATATTCTTAACAAATTACATACAAAGCGAATAAACGATTAAGAATCACAATCGAGTGTGACAGAAAGCCCTTCATTAGCATGACTAGCATTGTTAGCATTAGGGGTGCTCCGATCAGGATTTTTGGGGCCGATCACTAAAAGCTACATCTGCCAATACTGATACCGATACCAATCACCGATTACGGGGTCTACTCGAAGCCTCATCATGTAGCATTATTTATTAACCTATATCTAACAACCATGTAAATTAAGTATTGAAATTACAAGAAGAGGAAYATCATGAATTGACAACTATTTATTGGCAAGTAACATGTGCAACATGTCAACTTAAAACATAGCAGCCTGTGCTTTGTTAGTAAYTGGGAACAGCTTAGAGCTCGACAAATACAACTTTCCTGTAGATTGTATAAAATTAAATGAAATAACAGACAATAGGACGTGAGTCGCCGGAAGTTC
>QMIH01001541.1:23054-41314 GCA_003987875.1 Clarias batrachus | reverse complement strand
CTCTCTCACCTGCTGAAAATTTAGCTCCATGCCCTCAGCCTTCTCCCTGGGCTTAATCGACAAAACACACTCACCTATAAAACACACACACACACACACACACACACACACACACACACACACACACACAAGACAGTTTAAAAATTCCAGTATAGCTCACAGAGAAACATTCAATTGCTCACTATCAGAGATCCTGATTTGTCAGAAGGTGTTGATTAATTCTTCATAACGTCAGCTCTGACAGTAGTGCAAGTTTACATTAATGCACTCGCTCTGATACGGTATGATTTCCATAGTAACGACTCGTTGTTAGGGACATGTCCAGCGCATGCGCCACTGATTATAAACAGATTTTATAATTATTGAGGTGAAGTTTTCTTTAAGTGATGAGGCGTGTGTGTGTGTGTGTGTGTGTGTGTGAGAGAGAGAGAGACATCAGTGGCAGGAGTCAGCACTGTCAGAAGTAAAGATGTGACTTCAGCAGAACCGAGGAGTTTACGCTGAAGGTTTTGTCTTATTACCTTAAAGATGCTGAGGTGTTTATAGCTGCCATAATGTGAGTGATGACAGGAACTCAGTGGTTTCTAACCATAAATGTAACTATAGACAGTTGAAAAGCATGTGTTGTTTTTAACAAAGTTACTGTGGTGTAAGAGGAATAAAGCATGTGTGTGTGTTTGTATTATATTGGGGAAGATGTAAGTGAGTGAACACCGTACCGAGGTGAGCCATGAGCTCTTCGATTGTGATGACCTCAGTCTGGGCAGGTAACTTTGCCTGCACACACAATACCACAGGATTTAGTCATTTACAGCACTAGCTTACAGATTAAACACTGATCGGTCGTTAGAATAGATTAGATCAGACTGCCTCGATGCATCTACTAAAACTACTTCTGATCATATACGACTCATTTAGGACATGAGCCAAGAGCATAGCCGCATCTTCTGTTCAAACTGAGCAGCTTTGTGGGCGTGTTTTAGAGAAAATGGGCAGGGCTAACTTCAGACTGATATAAATTACTATATACTTATTAGAGATATTTTTTTTATTAGAGATAACCTTTATACTTTACAAACCAGTAACATGCAAATATTATGATAGTGATAATTTTGTAACATTTTTTTTTACAACTGTTACAGAAGAGATCATGGCAATAGTTCTTGATTTTTTTTATCTTGTCCCCACAGATCTCACCTTCCACCTGAGGAAGAGGACGTTCATGATGGCCAGCAGGGGGCAGGGCCCGTTTTCGCTCTGCGTGATGATGGGAGTCTTCTCTCCCTTCCATGTGATCCACTTCACGTAGTAATGCTCCTGCACTGAGGGCGGGGCAGATGAGGGTCCTGAGGGCGGGGCAGAGGGTGGTGTCGACGCCGTGGCCTGCCCCGCCTCCACACTCATCACATCGTCGCTCCATGACGGCGCTTGATCCGTCTCGGTCTCCGTCTCGTCCTCACCGTCCAGCACCGACCTCACGGACGTCTGAGGTTCACCTGTGGACGCAGACGGTGTCTCGTCCACGACGCTGCTCACGGATGACGTGATCTCCGAGTCCTCCCTCTCGGACAGGCTCCTGCTGCTGGCGGCGGTYGCGTCCTCGCCGTCCGAGTAGGCTGTGCTTGTATTTTCTTCATCATCTCTACTCACTTCACTCTTCTGTTTCTCCTCAGGCACGACCGCGTGGCGGTCCGCTCCAGGCTCGGCCATGCTCACACACAGCTAAGGGGCAGGTCTGAAGACCRAKGTGGAAACAGGAACTTGCCGTGTGACCAATGTGGCAGTGTWTTTGTGTATGTGTGTGTGTATATGTGCGGGACCGTCCTGAGTTTTGACTAAACTAATCAGGAGAAATCATCAGCGTCACCTCAACATCACTCTGTCCTGCGTCCTGTCTCGCTCTGAGATCTGGGAGGAGCTTTTTACTCTGATCCTGATCATCTACTCATCYGCCCGTTTCCTCACACACTCATGTTTCTGTTTAAAGCATCTCAGAGCAGAGAGACATCGAGCGATCATAGACTGACKATGCCATTCATGTTCCTGTTGAAAGGGGATGTGAAGAGTCCTGCGTCTCTGAAACATAATAATACTCATCAATCACTGGGTCCTACTGTAAACCACACCCTCTTCAGTTATCAGGACGAATTATATGATTGAAAACATCAGAAACGAAAACGTTTCTGTGGTTCATGGTCTATCTCACTTTAAGACTTTTCTTTGATCTGGTTAATTAATGTTAAATATTTTGAAGTTTGTAACCAGAAAAGTGCCTTCAGACACTGCATGGGATGTGGGTGAAGCTTCTGAGGATCTGAGATGACTACACAGAGGAATATGGTAAAAGAGAAATCACTAAAAAGTAATGTAACAAAAACATTTTCTCTCTTTTAGGTAAATACTGTTTCAAGATCAAAGGCTTTGATAAAAAAATGTAATAAATAAAGAATAAATTATAATCAGCTGACTTTACCTTTAACAACACACCAGGTTCACTTCAGGTTGAACCAGGTTCATCTTATCATTATATATAAACTACATAAAACAGAATAAAGTATGTATTATTTACTTTGCAAATTATGTAAAGTAAACAACACAGGGTTCAAATTAGTGACTGTGTTCAAACTCGAGAAACGAAACTCCACCCAAACTTGGAATGTAAACGTGTGTGTGTGTGTGTGTGTGTGTGTGTAAAATCTGATTGACAGGGGGATGAGTCATGTGACTTTCATACATGTGGAGTTTACAAATTGGATCCACCTGAAGAAAAGTAAGTTAGAAGTAGGGAACAGGAAACAGAGCAGGGAACACAAATTATGGAATAGGCAGTATGACCGGACAGGGGATAAGGGCTATGGAATAATGAATAACGAAAAAAAATTAATAAAGGGATTAATTCATGAAGAATGGAAGATGTAAAAGCTGACATCATAAAAACACAGAGAGGGAGACAGAGGTTAGGGAAAAAATAATCTGGAGTAGAAATTAGGGAGTGGGGAACAGGAAGTAAGCAGCATGGAACAAGGGATAGAGAACAGGAAGTAGGGTGTATGGAACATGAAATAGAGAACAGGAAGTAGGGTGTATGGAACATGAAATAGAGAACAGGAAGTAGGGGACAGGAAGTATGGTGTATAGAACAAAAGATAAGGAACAGGAAGTAGAGTGTATGGAACAAAAATAGGAATCAGGAAGTGTAGATATAGGGAAAATGAATAAGTAGCATAGCACATGGAATAGAGAACAGGAAGTGGAGTGTATGAAACTAGGACATGGAATAGGAAGTAAGCAACATGGAACAAGAAACAGGAAGTGGTGGACGGGAAATAGGAAGTATGAAACACATGGGGTGTACAAAGATTCAAAGTTAGGTTACAGGAAATACAGGACAGGAAGTAAAGTGTATGGGGAATTGAATAAGGAAAAGGGAGTAGAGTGTATGGACAGGGAATGCGGCCTGGGATTAGAGGAGAGTAACAGTGATGTATTTAGCTCTTTCGGTTCAATATTTCTCACTGTTACTCTTCTGACATTTAAAAACATGATAAGTTAATTATTAGAAAAAATACATGTGTTGTTTAATAAATAGTAAAACAAATCCAAATGAGCAGTGTTAGATGGAAGTTTACTCCAGTTAGCTGAAAGATTAGCACCTGAGCTAAACTCCATAATAATATTACTAAAAATCATAACTCAGAACTCACCGTTTATACAGACGAGTCGGCACTCCGGTTAAACTCTCCTCTCTGTCTCTATCAGTCTTATGTAAACACTATATTATTATTATTATTCCAATAAAACTCGCTAGCTGTAAATCCTTCTCAGCGCTCAGCTGGTGAACTCTCCGCGCAGGAGAACCAGCATCATCATTATCATCCGYTGATCTGTACTTCCGGTTTGTTTGTTTAGTGCTTGGCTCACTTCCTGTGAAGATGTTTGTAAACAGTGGCGTCATGCGGACCGCGCACGATGCTTCGAATTAGCGAAATCCCTCCATGTGTTACGCAGTCCAGTGGTCCTGCTATATTTTATATTTAGAAAAACGTACTTTAGAAGAACCCAGTGCTCAACCGCTGAAGGCTCTAAGTCTACACAGTTAAAACGAACCCTTGGTGTGAGCTCCTGAACAGCAGATGGCGCTGGATGTCTTCTTTACAGAGCGCTTCCTCGTCGCAGTAATAATACGTCACGCCAGCAGAGGGAAATTTAAACAAAAGAAAAAAAAAGTATCTCGTTCTACAAGTCTCCAACCAGCAACGTTACAATTTAACATTGTATTTAACATTTTATTGAAAAAATAAATCCCCCTACAAAACGCAATCTCTAAAAAAACGTATCTCTAGGAAGCTAACTACAATTTCGTTTGTTTTTACTCCTACCTGTATTCCGAAAAAATCCCGCCTCCTTGCACTGATTGGCATATTTGTAACAGCTCCTTAGTTAACGATTGGCTAGTAGTGACGTCGGTTATTATATTTCGCGCATTAGAATGGACTTCTGAACCAGAAGGCGGGAGTTTTACCAGAATACGGGTGAGGATTAATGGGGGAAACAACGCTTGCGAGTAATAGCTTATCCTCATGCAGAACATAAAAAAACGTTAATCGAAGAAACAGAACACAGAAAACATGAACGAGGAAAGGAATAATTTAGAAATGCTACTGCACGCTGCGGTAAACGACACGGATGTCAGGTAACGTTATTTTGTCCATCACTCTGCCGATCAGTTAATCTCCGTAAATAAACTCCGTTTTGCATGTTTTATTACTTTACCTGCTTTAACATACCCTACCTTACAACGTGTTGCACCGTGCTGGAGTATAATAAAAATATCTGTAGAACTGCGAAATAATTGCTGTCAAATAATGTGCCACTCTACACCGTGTCGACTCCTATGAGCCGATTCTTTTTGTTTGAACTTGAACAATCGACTCGCACACGAGCACTTTTTCTTTCTTTTTTAAAATGTAGATTGTTATTTGTAAGGTATATTAGCGTTAAGTAACAGAAAGAAGCACTGGATATAATGTAGAATTTTGAGATTAAATACTTAAAGTTATATGCTGGATCCGAAGTCGGTTCATGTGATTGAACAGATTCAAACGTACTGACTCTTTAAAAAGAGCCGATTCCTGCACTCTGTAGTACAAGTCTGTACTTGTTTACAGAAGCTGGGTTATCTTTCCTTCCCTTTTTAATTCTTTTTCCTTTTTGACTATTTTTTTGTTTTGATTTATTACGTTCATTTCCTTTAGTAAATTCCTATCTTATCTTAATATCTTTCTCACTTTATTTGTTCCCCTCTTGTGCTTATTAATTATTAATGACTGTGCTATATCTGAAATTAGCTAAAGCTCTGCATTAGTCTATAAACCTCAGCTCTGTGCAGATGATCTGTGAGGATGTCTGAAGGAGTAAACCACTTCGCAGCAGCAGGTTTAGATGATGCAGTATGAACTGACCTGGAGGAGAGAGAGTGAAAASCCCAACATACACACGTGTGATGTTCTTGTGTGATGTTCTTGTTCTTCATCTCCTCCTCCTGGTGTAACAGGGGGGTGGAGAGTTTGCTGCAGAGAGGAGCAGAACCCAACCTGGTGTTGGATGGAGGCGTGGCCGCGGTGCACCTGGCTGCAGGGAAGGAGTCGGAAAAAGGTCTTCGGTGCCTTAAAGTGCTCCTGCAGCACGGTGCTGATCCAAACCTCAGGTCAGGATTAATTTCTCTCTTTTAACTCACTTGGAAATGTTTTGATTTAAAAAAACTGAGAATCTGTTTTATTTTTTGTCCTCCACTTATTTCCTTACTTAGTTCTATTCTTTTCTTCCTTCATTCTTAGTTTTTGAAATTTATTACAGAAMATTTTTTTGCAGAAATGTCTGTTTCAATGAATTGATGATTTGTGTACAGTTCTAATTTTTTCATGTTCTACCATGTGTTGTTGTGGAAGGCTGTTTAATAAGGCGATCTTTGTGYTGATCACTTCAGTCACAAGCTTATTTATCGTCAGGATGCGTCCAAATGCGTTTCCACATGCTATACCAACAGACGGTGTATTTTGCTGTGTGTGTGCAGGTCCAGTGAGGATCTGACTCCATTACACATTGCAGGTTTATGGGGCTGCTACCAGAACCTCAAACTCCTGCTGAAGAACGGAGGCGACCCAAGTCTGAGAGACCAGGTGAGAGACCACACACACCACACTCCGTCCATGTTCACTGTCTTGACTTTAAACACTCATAAAATATCTAAAACTTATACACTGATAAAAAATCTAAAATGACTTGCGTTCAATATTATTACTGATTATGTTTAAACCTTTCTCTTTTTTTAATCGATTAAAGATGATTATTCTTATGAAGAAAGAATTTCACTGTGTAGTAAAGTACATATGACAAATAAAGACGAATTCAAGATAAGGAGGAAATAAACATGGAATTAATTTTACACCTCTGTAGTATTGGGTTTTACTAATAATGTTTTTAAAATAACACTAATGAGTTGTTAAAATTATAAGTAAGCTAGGAATATAGTATATAGTAAGTTAAAGGTTTTTTTTACTTAAAGTTATTGATTTAGTTAAAGCAGAAAAATAATCCTTTATAATCTGTACTTTATGTAATGTTAGTTTTGCTCCAAAACAATGTCAGTTAAAGTGCTTTTCAGGGTGAATATTATGTATATGATACATTTCTGTAAACTGTGTGTGTGTTTTCAGGGAGGGAATAAAGCAGTGGATTTGGCGGAACAAGAGGAAAACAGTAAATGTGCCAGCATTCTTCAGGAATACGAGTCGCGCACACCCCAGGTGGAATTTGAGGATTTACCCAAATTCAACTACTGTAAGAGTTTTCCTTTAAATTCAATTAGAATTAACGTAATTGATTTAAAAAAAATCTCTGCAGTGTGTTTTTGGTGGCAATAAATGGATATTTGGGTGGTAATTTAAGTCCATATAAGGAGAAAGAAGTCACTCACATTGATTTACATCCATCGCTTCAACTCCGACACACCCAGCTCTTTTGTAGCCATGCCCATTTCCTCTAATCATACACACCTCTCCGTCTCTTTCAGTTGTTCCTGTTTGTCCTATTCAGGGTCATTCTCTCCTATCGTCCAAGCACAATTATAAACATCTCTGAAATCAGTTTTTCTATTATTTCCAGCGCTCTACTCAGGCCACTCGATGACAGACTGCAGCTTGAACCTGACAATGATGAGTGATTTTGGAGACGAGCCGCTCAGCAGCACCCGATATTCCTCATTTTACCGGAAATCTGAGAATAACAGGCTGCGCATGGCGCAAGACCCTCACGGGTCCTGGTTGTCTGATGTTTCTGGTATTCATGCACGTGATAGCGATGTGTTTAACAGAGAAGCCGCGGGCAGGTCTCTTCCTCCGGTTCTCTCCAGTACCCGCTTCTCAGGGACGGACTTCAAAAAGAGTCCGGAAGTGCCCCAGGTGGCTGGTATTTTCACACCGAGTCGTAAGAGCGTGACGTTCAGAGACTATGATGAGTATTTCCCAGATGTGAAACAAAGTGACGTTGAGACCAGCGACTCCAGAGACTCGATGGTGGATTTCTCCCTGTATCCCGGCTTCTTGCACTCAGAGCGCATGACTACTGTGCTGCAGAATCAGGGGATTGATGTGACATCTCCAGATGACGTGTTTGTCTTCTGCAGAGAAGGAAACACCACTGAGGATTTTGACAAGACTGTAGTGGGAGGGACGGCCCTATCGGAGGAGGATCAGGATAACCACGATGAAGTATTTGTAGAAAAAGTGGACAAACTGATAGGAGTCACTCAGGCCAATGTGAGCAGTAACAGTGGGTCAAGTCAGTACAGCAGCTGCGACAGCGAGCCGTACAAGACCACCGTCGAAGCACCATTACCTTCTGAAAGCATCTCACCAGTGGAAAAAGATGGACTGACTAAGGAAAGTACAGACTCTGACAGTATGAAGAAAGAAGACACTAAATTGCAGTCACGAGCGTGTGATGATGAGATCAAAGAGACTTCCTTCACTACGAGTCCGTTCGTCACAGGCAGGACCCGTTCACGCCTCAGTCGCTGCTCTCAGAGAAACAGCACCTCGTTTTTTTCTTCCTCGTCTCTCTTCGAGCAGACGCTTCCTACGCCGACACGAGTGTGCAGAGACACCACAAAATCGGACAAACCTCACCGGAGGTGCCCCTMTGAAGATGACAGAGAAACAGATCTTGATTCCCAAATGACGAATCTCTGCATTTCTTCTCAAATCAATGGAAGCCAAGCGGATACTCTGATCATCTCCGGAAGCATGGCAGATACCATCATCATTCCAAGAGGTGACACTGATGAGAGTTCAGAACGTGGAGCATCTTCAATATCGTGTCACCAAGAGGATGATGTGTTCACAGAAGACAAGGAGTTTTTAACGTCTGATGTTTCCACATCAAGCTCAGAAATACACAAAAACAGCAGTTCCCAGGATTCCTCCTCTGGCTCAAGGTCAAGTTCCAGTTTCAGTCACGCATTCGAGACTGTATCCACTGGCTGCACGCCCAGATACAGCATGAGCCGAATCTGCAACAGTTCCCAAACGCACTCGCTCGCCAACCTGTCCTACACTCCCGGAGGACGTCCTCTTATCACAGACATGGATGAGCCGGTGGAGTATCTTTACACTGATACTGAGGAGGGACACAAGCTGATTGAGACACACGTCCCTCCAACGTCCAACACGTCTCTTAGCTCCTCTGTCAGTGAGGAGACCGTCATCTACGACTGGCGCTCCATACAGGCGACAACCACAAATCTGGAGAAGGAAAAAGAAAATCACTGTCCTAATGAAGTGATGGAGAGAGTCAATATCTCGGAGACAAAAGGGTTAACAGACCGAGAGCTCAGACGCAAACTAATCGAACTGGGAGAGGAACCTGGACCCATCAACAGACAGACACGCCATCTGTACATTCAGAAACTACGAACACTGCAGACGAAGCATGTTGTTCAGAAATCAGTACAGGATGAACAGACTGAAGTCAGCGGTATGTACAAGATATTTTATTAGCATGTTATTCAGGTAAGATGCTCATCTGGTTAAGGAGCTGTAATGTTAAGTTGATGGCTGGATTTGTTGCCTCTTTTAGTTACAGGTTACAGTCTGGAGCTGAATAAAGTCTTGTGTTCCTTCCACTTGCCTGACTGTAAAGCTGATGAGTTTGCACTGTGTGAACAGTTTGATCAGCCTGATCAGAATAAACGCTGGCGTGAAGGCATCATCAAGTCCAGCTTTAACTACCTGTTACTTGACCCCAGGTAAATTTCTCTCTAGCGCAGATCAAGTCTACAAGTGTACTTCAGACGAGGTCAAAGCTGCTCTAGACCAAGTTAAGTCTACTGTAGCACAGTGCAAGGCTGATATAGTCCAAGTCTACAAGTCGTCTCTAGCCCAGGTCATGTCTCCTTTAGCCCAGGTCAATTCTACAAATGTACTCTAGCCCAGGTCAATTCTACAAATGTACTCTAGCCCAGGTCAAATCTACAAATCTACTCTATCCCAGGTCAAGTCTACAAATCTACCCCAGCCCAGGTCAAGTCTACCCCAGCCTAGGACAAGTCTACAATTCTAATCTAGCCTAGGACAAGACTACAAATCTACCCCAGCCCAGGTCAAGTCTACCCCAGCCTAGGACAAGTCTACAATTCTAATCTAGCCTAGGACAAGACTACAAATCTACCCCAGCCCAGGTCAAGTCTACCCCAGCCTAGGACAAGTCTACAATTCTACTCTAGCCTAGGACAAGACTACAAATCTACCCCAGCCCAGGTCAAGTCTACCCCAGCCTAGGACAAGTCTACAATTCTACTCTAGCCTAGGACAAGACTACAAATCTACCCCAGCCCAGGTCAAGTCTACCCCAGCCCAGGTCAAGTCTACCCCAGCCTAGGACAAGACTACAAATCTACTCTAGCCTAGGACAAGTCTACAAATCTACTCTAGCCTAGGACAAGACTACAAATCTACCCCAGCCCAGGTCAAGTCTACAAATTTACTCTAGCCAAGGTCAAGTGTCCTCTACTCCATGTGTAGTCTCCTCTAACCAAGTAAAGTCTACTCTGGCCCAGGTAAATTCTATAAGTCTGCTATAGTGCAGACAAAGTCTACATGATCCTTGTGAATTTCTGCTGGTCCTTATTTCAGGAAGAAAAGTATTTGATCAATTATTATGAAGTAAAAGGGCAGAAATGCATTATAAATAATCCTGTGTAATGTGGCTCTGCATACAGAGTAACGAAGAACCTGCCATACCGCAGTCAGGCCATGACTATTCATGAGTGTTTCCAGACATTCATCAGCTCCATATTCTATGTGGGAAAGGGCAAACGCTCTCGACCTTACAGCCACCTTTATGAAGCCCTTGAGTATTTCAAAGGAGACAAATCATCCAAGGTAACATACAAAAGAAATGACTTCTAATGAGACCGTAGTATGTGCTAACATTTAGCAAAAGATAGCCATGGAGGTTTGTTTCTGGTGTTTTTCAGAAGCTCTGCTCGAAGGTGCAGCACATCCTGCAGATATGGAACTGCGACCATGGTGTCATCTCGCTGCACTGCTTCCAGAACGTCATCCCTGTGGAGGCGTACACACGCGAGGCCTGCATGGTGGACGCCATTGGTACAAACAATGCGGTTATATGTGATAAATTATAAAAACAAATCATAACATCAGTCTTGCTCTCTCTCTCTGTCTGTGTGTGCTGATAAGTAATACATTCTTCTTACTAATCTCATCAGGTCTTAAGATGCTGACCAATCAGAAGCGAGGTGATTATTATGGGATGGTCTCCACCTGGCTTGCTAAGAGGCAGCGTGAGCTCGGAGTTCACCTGCTGTACAGAGCCATGCAGATCTTCCTGGCTGAGGGAGAGAGACAGCTTCGACCGGTTGATATCAGGCGATGATGTCATACCCTGTCTGTGACCACAACACTGAGCAATAGAGAGCACTTTGGGATAAATCATACAGTCAGTATGTGCACTATGTTTAATCCATCAGTTGTCAAACAGTATACCTGTGTCCTTTCTAGTGTTCTACTCCTTTTCCCTAGGGTACCTTATGTGTAGGGTCTGTAAATTGTACTTCAGTATCATTTCACACAATAAAAAAGCCAAAAGTAGCACAATATCTAATCACTAAATCAGTAAAGTGCATTCTGATTTGCTGAAATGTATACAAGCATAAACACACATATGACTGTATCTCAGGCATTTTACACACTCACTCACTCACATGCTCTATATACCGCTCATCATGTTCATGGTTTTGGGGGTCCTTTAGCCCATCCCAGGGAACTCGGCACTAGGCAGAGTATACTCTGGACGGGGTGCCAGTCTGTCAAAGGGCACAAGCACACTTAGTTCAAACCATAGAAATCTTAGTTACAGTTTTACATTTGACGGTTACAAAGTACTGGGGACTCCTTACATAACTGTAAAAAAAAAAATTAATAATAATGCCTACAGAAAACTGCAAATTGATGACTTTTGTTACTATGGAAACAATAATGCATTAGAACAATAGCATTAATGTAAACCCCTGTGATTTGTAGCTGCACTACTGTCTGAGCTGATGTTATAGAAAATTTATCAACACCTTCAGAATCCAGAATTCAGCAGTGATGCGAGATACAGTGTTTAATATCTGATGGAAGAAAATTTGGCATTTTATCGTGTGCTCTGTAGCAGTATAATTCATTTGTCACATCAGACAGAAAACTTATTAAGCTTTGATGTAACAGTAGCCCCAAGGATGCGAACAATTTTGGATGAAAATGTCTTGAAATTGTGATTTTGTGCTGCTGTTTTTTTTTATTTTTTATTAATTAGTTATTAATGTTTATGGAGTGTAAATAATTTGTAAGACGATGTTATAACTGGAATGCAACCTGCTGTATGAAATGGACTAAAAAACAACAACTTTTAAGTCAGTTATATGAACTATCATACATGCCTTCACACACAGAGCTTTAGAGTTCTTTAGTCGTGAACAATAATGAACAATATCACTCCATAGTGATTTGAATAGTGTCAGAAATGAATGGAAGGACATTTACACCACTGGGATAAAAAATGTGAAAATAAACCAATCTGAATGTAAATAAAGTCAAAGCAATTACCATTTTAACCGATGATTTTTTTTTTGTCTTTTTTATTATAAAAAAAATATGCATGACTACATAAAATATTTACACAAATACAAATTTGCATTGTACATTTCAGTTTAATGTAAAAGTTCTTTACAAATTCTGAATTCTCATGGAGCAGAGATCACTCTAGGTAGGTTTTCCCATGTATGGTGTTACACTAGGGTTAATGCTTTTGTACTTTTCTCGTAACTATTTTTTTTTCTGAACATTTGGCGAGAAATTTCTTGATCTTTTGAGTCTGTGATGCTGCTTGTTATTATTATTACAATAATAATAATAATAACTCCTTCATCTTCAAAAAACTGTTCACACCTGATATTAGTGCTACAACACCGCTCTCTAGGATACATGTAGAATCACAAGGCGCGAGCACAGCTACACGTCTCTGTGAAATGTCCACACTGGTCCTATTTCTCGATGGGAGGGGGAAAAAAAAATGTTCATGGAGTGCCTTTGTGAGATTCCTGTGCATTTAATAAAAAATCTTCATTGGCCTGAGGTAGAAATTCATTACAGCCTGAAATAAAATACAGTAAGATTTGTATTTTAGCTGACTTTCAGAATAAAACCGCATTTTGAGTATTAAGATTAATTGCATAGAAAAAAAATCTCGAATCAATCTGAAATCACTGAATCTACACCGGTTTACACCGGTTTACACTGCTCAAAACTCACCTCAAGTCCTGGAGTTTGTAATGTTCATCATCTTTGAGACTAAAGAGAAGCTCCTTCCCCGAGTCTGTAAGTTTATTTGAAAGAAGATCCAGTTTTCTCAGGTGTGAGGGTTTTGATTTCAGCGCTGAAGTCAGAGCAGCACAGCCTTCATCTGAGATCTCACAATCATACAACCTGCAGAGACACAATGACACRGTCTTGACTCTCTCCGTTCAGGACACAGAATAATGAAGTGCATCAGCACAGTCACTACAGCCTTCAATCACTGTGTGTTACTCAGACTAGTGTTTCTGAAATTAAACTAAAATCAATAACTAAACTATGAAATGATGAAAGTAAATTGCAGTGACAAAGAAATGTAATTGTGTGATTTTTCKAAAATTTGCTTCTGAAAACAGAAAAACAAATGTATGTCAATTTAATATAAAATATGTAAACAAATATCCTTGAGTGCTAATGATGAAAGTGTAATTAAAAACTGTGCCTGGAAAAGTGCAGGTTGTTGGAGGGGTGTACAACACGGGATAGCGGAACCTAAACCCTCTGCTTCAGTCTCACTATTAGAGCATGTGTGTTGCGGAGCAGTAGGTCATGTGACTCTCAGAGAGATGATCTTACCCCAGTGTCTCCAGTTTACAGTGAGGATTCTCCAGTACAGCAGAGAGACACTTCGCTCCTGAGTCTCTGAGTTTATTCCACGACAGATTCAGTTCTCTCAGGTGTGATGAGGGGTTTGATCTCAGAGCTGATCTCAGAGCAGCACAGCCTTCATGTGAGATCTCACAATTACGCAACCTGCAGAGAGACAATGACACACTCTTCACTCTCTCAGTTTATGGAATTAGATTTGTGTCGAAATGAAACAAACAAAAATAAAAGAATTAAATAAAAACATATTGATTGAAATTGGAAATAAAATATCAAATGCAGAAGTGTATGTTTTCAGTTTCACTGAAGTCTGATGACAAATTTACCATATCATTTTTATTCCTAAAATGCGTTTGGCATAGCTGTTCACTTCAGAAAAGCTTGGAGTGAGATTTTGAAAATAAGGGCATGGGTTCTGTAAATAAATAGATTAAAAATATATACACGCATTTAACTGTGCAGTTAAACAAAGTGACCATAGGGATGAAAACTAATGAAGAAGAAAAGCAAAAAGCAAAGAAAATAATAATAATAATGGAAAAAGCATGGTCAAATGAGAATCATTATTGATACAAAAGAAGGAGAGAAGAAAAGAAAATTAAAAATAAAGATCCCAAATATGAAGTGATATTGTGCTGCATGGATCATTGTGAATCTCTCTCTCTCTCATGCGCGTGCGATTTTCTCTTAATCATGTTTATTAGGCTTTGAGTGTCTTATGAATATTAAAAGTGCCACATGATTAAACTCAATGCAAATATGYTGAGCTACCAGTGATCCTCTGCCCTCTGGACCTGCCTGACTCATCTTGGTGCCCCGTTTCTGGTTAGAGATCTCGTCACATGAATGCCCCGTGGGATGCTACTGGTGTCCGGGGACGGTTTCACTCTACTATGAAGACGGTTCTGGCCTCAACTGATGTTGACAGCTGTTTCTCTGAGGACTTGGCTGCAGACACTCGATAGTTCAGCACTGTAATTTCCTACGTCTACCTGAGCCTCCAATAACTACCTGGACTCCATATTAGCATCAATTAATATCCGTTCACAACTGTTATACTGAACTGCCTGCCACCTAACACTCAGTATGAATGCAGATCAATTCCTGCTTTCTGTTTCAYCCARATGAGGATGGGTTCCCTGTTGAGTCCGGTTCCTCTCAAAGTTTCTTCCTAYTRCCATCTCAGGGAGTTTTTCCTTGCCACTGTCGCCCTCGGCTTGCTCATCAGAGACAATCTGACCATTTTGATTCATACACATTCACATTCCATACAAACTTAAATAATTCTTTTGATTGTGTAAAGCTGCTTTGCGACAATGACAACTGTTAAAAGTGCTATACAAGTAAAATTGAATTTAATTGAACTATGGAAAATATGAGTGTGACTGAATGAATTAATGAATTTAAAAAAAATGTTTTAATTTTTGTATCAAAGCAATGATAAATGATTCACTTTTTAGTCCTAAGTTAAGTAAACTCAGTACTAATACTAGTACTAGTACTAGTAGTAATTGTTACCAAAAATACCATAAATAATTGTGTTTCTGAAATAAAAAAGCAATCACTAAAAACTGAAATGATAAAATTAAACTGTAGGTACACATGCTATAGATTTTTTTTTAATGTGCATCTGAAACATAAAAATAAAGTCAACCTAATATCAAACGTGAGTAAATATCCTTTAGCGCTAATAAAAAATGTAATGTAATTTATAATAAAAAAACTGTGCTTGAAAACTGCAGGGTAGTTTGACTAGTGTACAAAACAGAATAGTGTAACAAATGCTGAAATAAGGTGTGTGTGTGTGTGTGTGTGTGTGTAATTTACTTCTAAGTAAATGTACTAATAAGTCTCACTATTAGAGAATGTGTGTTACTGAGGAGCAGGTCATGTGACTCTCAGAGAGATGATCTTACCCCAGTGTCTCCAGTTTACAGTGAGGATTCTCCAGTACAGCAGAGAGACACTTCACTCCTGAGTCTCTGAGTTCATTCCAAGACAGATCCAGTTCTCTCAGGTGTGAGGGGTTTGATCTCAGAGCTGACGTCAGAGCAGCACAGCCTTCATCTGAGATCTCACAACCACACAACCTGCAGAGAGAGTCGGTACATCTAATTGATGTGTTAATGCGACTAAAACTGTGTTTTTTTAAATAAAATGTAAACATGTTCCCGTCCCGGGCTTTGACTTGGAGGTTCTTTAAAGTTGTCCATGTTTTCACAGCACAACTTGCATGTTGATTGGTTTGGTCTGTGATGTAGCAGGTCAACCAGCAATACAATAGTAACAAGCTGAAAGGGGACACTTATTGAGTCGGAATCATYCAATAAATAGATTGTCGAGGTTGTATACTATGACAAGGACAGTGGTTCAATTAAACGTCCTAGTCAAGCTATAACCACAGCTCCATTTAACTGCGCATGTAAACAGACACACACTTCACTCTCTCACTTTTTCACATGGATTACTGCACCGTTATATCTGGAATATACTGTGGAATTTAAGTTGATTGTTTTTAATACATATACAGAGTGATTTATAGAAGTCTATGTGTGTATCACTGAATGTAAATGAGGTCAGTACAGGACAGTAACAGCTGCTTACGGACTTTTTTGGGCTCTGTATGAATTCTGACGTGGTCGTCAGCTTCGTTATTGTCGGCAGGAAAACTGGAGCATGTTCAAAAATTTTGGCTCCCCCCGCCCGATATCAACGCCTCGTTAATGCCTTGGTATCGACTTGTAAGCGCCGTT
This sequence comes from Clarias batrachus, assembly GCA_003987875.1. Classification (NCBI taxonomy): domain Eukaryota; kingdom Metazoa; phylum Chordata; class Actinopteri; order Siluriformes; family Clariidae; genus Clarias; species Clarias batrachus. Next base: position 25,041 of record QMIH01001541.1, on the reverse strand, counting down.
ATTGAGTCATTATTGAGTTTATGCCCATTTATGGAGTCCTTATCGGTTTTTATCACCTCCTTACCTGTTCTGCAGCATTCGGCAGCCAGAAATCCTCATATTAAATGTAGATTGAAGTAATGACAAAATTAACAACGTGAAATTTTTATGAAAACACTCATGATTAAACAYGACTGAAAGATATATTACATGTTAGAATCCGATGCACAATAAAAATGTTTTAATCTATAATATCTGTGGTTTGATCATTCCTGTTAAGTTCATGAGAAAGTCAGATGACAAATATACCATATATTTTTTATTCCTAAAATATGTGTGGCATAGCTGCTAACTTCAGAAAAGCTTGGAGTGAGATTTTGAAAATAAGGGCATGGGTTCTGCACGCACGCGATGTCCCCAGCCTACACACACCATACACCTTACATACTATGGAAAAAATGAGTGTGACTGGGTGAATGAATGAATTTGAAAAAATATTTTCATTGTTCTAATTTTTGTATCAAAGCAATGATAAACGATCCACTTTTTAGTCCTACGTTACGTAAAGTCAGTATTGAAAAATGCTTGTTAGTAATTGTTACCAAAAAAGAACAAGAACAAAAAAACACAACTGTAGATTCGGGAACACCTGTCGTTAATTTATGATTAATTATTATATTTTTGTTTGTTTCTTTTTAACACAAATTTAATTCCATATGAGAGAGAGAGAGAGAGATTTACTCTTAAGTAAATGTACTAATAAGTCTCCCTATTATATAATGTGTTACTGAGGAGCAGCCCATATGACTCAGAAAGCTTGTGTTACCCCAGTGTCTCCAGTTTACAGTGAGGATTCTCCAGTACAGCAGAGAGACACTTCACTCCTGAGTCTCTGAGKTTATTCCTAGACAGATCCAGTTCTCTCAGGTGTGAGGGGTTTGATCTCAGAGCTGACGTCAGAGCAGCACAGCCTTCATCTGAGATCTCACAATCACACAACCTGCAGAGAGAGTTGGTACATTTAATTGATGTGTTAATGCGACTAAAACTGTTTAAAAAAATAATAAATGTAAACATGTTATCTGACTTGGAAGTTAAAGAAAATGTGAAACAGCAAGAAGCCACTAACAATACAGCGGTGTCGTCTGCCTTCACAAAACACCATAAACACAAGGGATAGACTGTTCAGGTGTACAAAAAGGAAAGCATACAGCATGTACAGAATGTAGAGGGTTTTAAGGTGTCCATGTTCTCACAGCATAACTTGCATGTTGATTGGTTTGGTCTGTGATGTAGCAGGTCAACCAGCAATACAATAGTGACAAGCTGAAAAGAGACGATTATTGTAGCAGAGTCGGAGTCATGCAATAAATAGATCGRAGTYGAAGTTGTATACTATGACAAGGACAGTTTAATTAAATGTCATATTCAAGCTATAACCACAGCTCCATTTAACTGTGCATGTAAACAGACTGACAGACACACACTTCACTCTCTCACGTTATATAATTCAGATGGATTACTGCACTGTTATATCTGGAATATACTGTGGAATTTAAGTTGATTTTTCTTTTTCATTTATGTTTCCTGATTTTCTCCCTAATTTAGTTGTGTCCAATTCCTCCCAGTCACTAGGGAGCTCCACATTAAGGCTACTACTACCACTTTGGGATGGCCGAAGGCTATTATGTAGTTTCTTTGAACCACGTGACCCCAGCCGATAATATACGACAACCACCAAACCGGGCCGATGTGATCTAAAGACACTTAGGATGCAAAATTGTAGCGGTATTTTTGCAGAGGTGGAAAGTAACGAATTACATTTACACGCGTTACTGTAATTGAGTAGTCTTTTTGCGTACTTCTACTTTTTAAAGTCATTTCTAAAATCTGTAATTTTACTTTTACTTAAATATGTTTTGTTGGAAGTATTGTAATTCGCTACCTTTGAAATCATATTCGCTACTGAGTAAAAAAATAAATGAATGAAAATTAAAAATAATAAAAA